>JAGVVM010000218.1:0-18786 GCA_019149425.1 Psidium friedrichsthalianum
TGACAACAACACTCCGGATGAGAAAACACAAAATTGTCCTCAATATCATAACTAATCAACAAGTGACTCCCGCAATCTACTCAACTAGAGAATCTACATTATCACTACACGCTCTATCCCCCCCCCCTCAAGGATTGGGAAAGGGAAGGACGTATGCGCAATTTGCAAAAAAGTGAAATAAAAAGGAGAGAAAAAGAATATGAACAAAGGAAAGACACCTAAAAAGAACATTGATGAAATAGGGGGGGAAGAGTGGGAGTCAAAAACGAAAATGAGGGGGGTGTGGGGGGAAAAAGAGACAACGACTTTAGTGTGGATGGTGAAAGAAAGTGTGGATAATCGATAGGAAAAGGGGTGAAAAAAAGCAATTGAGGAATGCCTTAATTGTTCAAATGATAAATGAGTTGCAACTAGAAAAACAACAATCAATATCAATAAGGAGGAAAATAAAAGTAGATGTAAAATGTGTAGGATAAGGGGAAAAAAAAATCCAACTGGTGTGGTATGCTATTGGGATTCATGATGGGGGGGTGTGGGTGGTAAAGAGTGGGGGGTTCGAGAGGGGGGGAGAGAAAATAGGGGGGGAGGAAGAAAAAAAAGGGGGTTGGGGGTGGGGAGAAAGGGGGGGTGGGTGGCTGATGGGATAAAAAGAAAAATAGAAAAAAGGGGAACGCGGGAATGAAGGAGGGGGAAGGGGGAGAAAAAAACTAAGAGGGGGGGAATTAAGAGTAACGGGAAGGGGAAACTTAGGGGAAGAAGGAAAGAATGAATTAGGGGGGGGAAAGGGAAAAAGGGGAGTTGATAAAGGAGGAGGAGGGCTGGAAAAAAGGTTGAGTTTTGGGTAGAAAGGGAAGGTGGTAAAGGGAGGGGAAGAAGGAATAAATGGGAACGAGAAAGGAAGGAGTTGGGGAAAGAAGGAAGAAAAGGTCGGTGAAATGAAGAGGGATAGAGGAAAGAAAAAGATTGAAAAGAGGGAAAAAACGTGGAAAATGAAAATACACCCAGGAAAATTGGGAAAATGAAAGAAAAAGAGAAGAAGAGAAATTGGAGAAATTTAATTAAAACGCGAAGATTGAGAAGGTTATTTCGGGGGGGAATAGAGGAATTTGAGAAAGAAGCGGTGATGAAAGAATAGTAGGGTGGGATTAAAAGAAGGGGTCGAATGAAAGCGGAGGAAGTGACGCATCATCAAATGGAAGGAAGAAAAAAAGGACGAAGTAAAAGGAATAGGGAGCAGAAGGTTTTGCGCCCAATAAGAAGAACCCTTGCTGAAAATAATGGTATGGGCGAGTCTTTTCGAACATTGTTGTTATACTCTCTTAAATGACCTCTTCCTCTATCTTCATCCTCCGTTCATGGCTGCGCATGACCTCAAGTGAAAGTAAAGAAGTTCCGAGGCGCGAATTAAAATTCAATTCCTGTGCTGAATCTAATTCACTGTTAGGGGTGTGAAAACTGTGGTTTCGAACTACCTTACGTCCTTTCTGTGTCTTCAAGCATGTCCTTACCTATAATAAAGCTTTAACTACTCATTAGTCAATCTTCTGTTATTTTAAATCATTTCAGTGTGAATAAACTTTACCTGACCACAATCTGATGCTTCAATTTTATTCTGGAAACTTGTTCTAGTCTGCATCCTGTACTGTCTGGTTAGATAATTATGTTATGTTCTAGACTACTTGATTGGAGCTACTTATTAACTATGTTTGATTATTTTCTAGACTCGTTTTTATGCAATTCTAGAAATTCATATGGGTGAGTTATCTATCATGTTCCTAATGCTTTTAAGTGCTTGATCACCACTAGAATGATTTTGTTGCATGTTTGGATTGAAGAGGATACTCATGCGAGTGTTTTTGATATATAGCCATGATTCAACAAGATAGGGAAATCTTAGATTTTGTGTGGTTTCGGCAATAATAAATTGAGGGCGGTTAATGAATCCGAGAACATTCATAGATCTTAATGCGTTTGATTTACTTAAATTTCAAACGAACCAAGCGTGGGTTGCCACTCAAGTAAGGTTGCTATATTGAACCAAGGATAGTGATTTAAATTAGGAAGTTCTACCACAACACCACAGATTCAATTTGATTGCATACGAGATTAGTTAATTAATCTTAATTGGTAAATGAAATTGGATACTCTAACGTTTTTCACTCTTGATAAAAATCATTTGTTCTTTGCTTCTTTATATTCGAATTTCTAGGTTTAGCTTGTGAATTTCTATTTTCTATTCTAGTTTGCTGCCATGGTTATTTTAGTTTCTTTAGGATTTCAATTGTTTTAATGAATCTTTAATTGCTTAGAATAAATGATGAGATTTGGTTCACCTGTAGTAATATTTGATTGATTTTGTCTACAATTCTATGGGAATCAATATTTTTATTCATCACTTTATTACTTGTTCGATACGTGTCTGCTTGCGTTGCCAAACAAGAGAATAGCGGTTCCAAGTCACACAAGTCTGGTGTCTGCTCGGGGAAGCTTCTTCGAAGGGTCAAATTTGACGCGCAAAAACGTGGACCGAGGCCCAAGAACTTCTGAGCCAAGGATCTCATGGCCGACGTGTTGCTTCTCTTAATTTTCTGTTGAAATATGTACGTGAACAGTGCAAGCTGAGAGCAACATTCTGTGCAATAAGTAGCGCGATGAAGAGTCAGGATTCTACTCCTTCGGTTGTGAGCAGCTTTGAATCAGTGGGAACCAAATTAGTTTGCTGAACGCTTTACTGCTATTTGGGGCTTGATAACGATCAAAAGGGTGGAGGTAAATTTTCGCTACTTATGATGCTGTCTTCGTTGGGATGTGTCCCAAAGTTCGCTGTGTTTATAGCTGACACTTTACCGGATTTGACTGATATGAGGTTGGTAAGTAAGGGTTTACCAGAAAAGTGGGATTTGCCAGTTTTCCTCGATCTCTTATGGTTACGTTTTTTACTATGTCGTGAAAAGATTCCTGAAGTTCGTCGAAGTTTTTTCATTCTGTCCCTTGCGCGAGGGATTGCTCTTGAGATTCGTTTTCAGTGAAAAAGAACAGCAAGACAATGGATTTTTCGGCTCACCCATCGAATCCCCCATGGCCGAAGTTCTCAAGGTGTCGTAATCCAATAGGACTCCTTGATATTAGAATTTTTGATCTAACGGCCTATATTTAATTCTACCTTATCCTGGGCTTTTAATCTAGCGGTCAAAAATAAATCCTACCTCAACTAAGAGTAGGGGACCTTTTGTCATATAAATGCTAAGCTAATCCTAGGGTGTTGGCGGTCATTCATAATAATATACGGCCACAAGGGGGGGAGAGAGAGAGAGAGAGAGAGAGTGGAGAGCCCCTTCATTGAAGATACACGTCAATATCAGTGGAGGATTCGTGGAGGAGGCAGCTCCAGTACAAAATGAGGAATTGCGAGGAAGAGGGCCGGGCAGTTCGTGGCCAGCAAGAGTCCACGATTGGGAATAGAAAATTCAACCAAAAAAGGGGGACTCCATCGGTGACCCACGAAGGCACGTGCAGGAAGAATTGGTTTTCTTTCTCGTGAAGATCTGGGGGACCGTTCCTCCATTCTTTGGACGGTGGCCGAAAGCTTTCCTGTCTCTACCATCCTTGTCACGTGACCTAAGCCCCCTCTGAAGATGTTGTTTCACCTCTGTCCAGCCGCGGATCGGCCTTGATTTCAAGGTTAATCAGCTCGCTTTTCATCCCTCGTTAAAAGCTTGACGCGGCCGTTGCTTTGTGTTAGCCTAATTTTAGGCCGCGGTGATTATTTCAGGAGATACGTGCGACCATTTTTAGGAAAATATTTACTAAATCACTCATTTATTGCGAAACAAGCAGAAATGAAGCACTATTATACTGTCCTTCGGCAGCTGGTACCTATACATGTATAAGTGATGTTTGGTCTATTTTTTCTTTTTTGGTCATTTCATTTCCGCGAATGCATCATCGCCGTAATCCTCCTTCGCGTAAATTAATTTTCCACGGTAGAAACGTTCAAAGGCCAGGAAGTCTCTACTGGCCTCGAGAGAGAATTTCTCTTCACCTCGCTTGAGTTCTTCATTGCCAGAGCAAAATCAGGTGGAAGCATTTCATTTTGGACCTCCTGATGATTCGCTGGCTATTAAAATTGGCCACGTTCGACGACGTGTTCATAACCCGAATGAAAACACAATCATCAACCAGCAATCAGCTAACACCCACTGATTCAATTTAGATGCTGTGTACAGAGACGTACACAATATTGTCGATATCTTCCTAGAACTTTTTAATGGACTAGTCTAATCTTTTCTCATTCCTTGATAAGGAAAACTAGAAGAAGAACACCTATGCGTCGAAGGGGTTTATCCATCTTTTCGCGTTAATAAATGTCACTGAAAATAAATTACTCATTCGAATGTAGCGACCGCTGCTGAAATGTGGTCGACATTAGAGATCGAGTATTCCCATTATTAAGGAGGACTTTAGAGATCGAGAAGATTAAACAAATACAAGAGATAATGACATAAATGATCTTTCAACTAAATTTGTTCAATGTGATTTTTAAACTTCAGTCCAATATCCAATGTGATCTCTGAACTTTTAATTTGTTCAATATGATCCATGGATTGTAAGAAAATGTTTAAGGCTATCCTTTCATTAATTTAAGTTTAAGGATAATATTGAATATTTTCATACAATTTAAGGACTAAATTAAATATGTATCAAAAGTTTAGAAATTACATTGAACAAGTTCAAAGTTCATAAATCATATTGCACATCGGATCAAAGTTTATGAACTATTTGTGTCATTTACGATAAATACGAAGACACTCACATATCTTCCGGGAAAAGCAAGATGTGATTCTTTAATTCTCGTAATTTTGGCATCCGCGCCAGCCGATCCAACAGTAGTGTCCGAGGAAGGGCGCTGAAACACTGAAAAATGAAAAATTCTCAGTGCAGGTTTGAGAGTGCGGTTCCAAGTTACACGTGTCTGGTCGAGGAAAAGCCTCTTCCAAGGGGCAAATTTGCTGCGCAAGCGGCGCAAGTAGTTCCGAGCTAAGGCTCTCATGTCAGGACGGTTTCTCTCGGTTTTCTATTGAATTATTGTACGTGGTCAGTGCAATGATGAGTCAGAATTCCACTCCTCCGGTTGCGAGCTCAACAAACGTTGCCAGGACATGTCGGGTCCAATGTCTCCATGGAACTTTCTTCTTGAGTTTCCAATCACTGGGAACCAAATTTTTGCTGAACGCTTTACTGTGATTTGGGACTTGACAACGATCAAATGAGTGAGGTAAATTTTGGCAGCTTTACAAGTTACGTTCTCTTTCGGCACCTGCAATTTTTTCTTGGATATAACACGCCCATTTTCGAGCTCTGGCACTTGTCTTATCATCCCTCTCATGTCGCTACTTTGATGCTGTCTTCGTTGGGATGTGTCCCAAAGTCAGCTGTGTTATGGCTGACACTTTGCCGGAGTAGACTGATTTTTGGTTGGTGAGTAAGAGGGATTACCAGAAAAGTGGGATTTGCCAGATTTCCTTGATTTCTTACGGTTTATGTTTTCTTACTTATTATGTCAGTGAAAAGATTCCTGAAGTTGGTCGAAAGCTTTTTAGTTCTGTCCCTTGCGCTCGAGATTGCTCTTGAGATTCGTTTTCTAGTTGAAAAAGAACAGCAGACAACGGTTCAAATTTAAATTTGGCTTCAGTTCTTTCCCCGGGCACAAATACATAGCATTGATGGGCTCTTTTTCGGGAACGAGATGGCAATCTAACCTTGTAACTATTAATTACTTTTTTTTCAGTCCTGGAAAGGTTTTGGAGGCTGCGGAAGTTAACAGCTTCCCCGGTGGTGGCGATGTTCATATAGCTTTGGATGTGTAGGATTCTGGTATCATGGATCCTGTCAGGATGACTCCGGTGAAGTTCATAGCAATATACTATCCGCGCCAATTGAAGTTTTGATTTCGGGAAACTTGTAGATCTTCCAAAAATGGCACTTGCCTCTACCGAAAAAGTGATTCTTGGCTCTATTGCCTTTGCGATATTCTGGGTGTTGGCCGTTTCCCATCCGTGCCATTCCTACCTGTAGGAAGAACTGCAGGGTCACTCCTTGGAGCGATGCTTATGGTGATTTTCCAGGTCATGACCCCAGATGAAGCTTATCATGCGATTGACCTCCCAATCCTCGGGCTTCTCTTTGGGACGATGGTGGTTAGCGTCTATCTGGAAAAGGCCGATATGTTCAAGCATCTCGGTAACTTGCTCTCCTGGAAAAGCAAAGGAGCACAGGACATGCTTTGTCGGATTTGCTTGATCTCTGCCATTTCGAGCGCTATCTTCACAAATGATACGTCTTGCGTTGTTCTGACTGAGTTCGTGCTCAAAATAGCTAAGCAAACACAATCTCCGGCCGCATCCATTTTTACTTGCCCTCGCCTCGAGTGCCAATATTGGGTCTTCGGTGACTCCCATTGGGAATCCTCAAAATTTAGTATAGCTGTCAGAGTAAGATCTCATTTGGGAGTTTTCTTGTCGGACTTCTTCCTGCAATGCTGGTCGGGATTCTTGTCAATGGGCTGATTCTTCTATGCATGTACTGGAAGCGACTGTCCATTCAAAAGCACGAAGAAGTCCCAGCTGGTGAAGGAGAGGCCGAGGAAGAGGTGAGTTCTCATCGGTCTTCCCCCGCCACAATGTTGCACGTCACATCCCTGAACTCGCAAGAACCAACTCCAGGTTCGAGCCAATGGACATGGAGAGCCCTCCTGCAACCGTGAATGCAAATCCTGCCGAGTCGCTTAGGAACCGCTCGACTTCAAATGAGAATGAAATTCACCAGGTCTCGAGCAGTGCGCCTGCCTCAGCGAGGAACTCAACTGCATCAAAAGAGACGCTTCCTGATGCTGCTCCTCAGAAGAAGGATGAAACGGTTCCCTCCAAGGTAATCCTATCCGTCAACGGGTTGAATGATGTGTTTCCAGTGAATTGTTCGGAGGGGAAGGAAAACTTGCCTCTAGATATAAGAGGATTTTGTGGAAACCATGCGTTTATCTTGTCACCGTTGGTATGCTGATCTCTTTCTTGACGGGTCGGAATATGTCTTGGACAGCTATTACCGCTGCCCTGGCCCTCGTAGTTCTTGATTTCAAAGATGCTCGCCTTGCCTAGAGAAGGTAAATAGTCTCTGTCTGGATTCGATGTGCCTGATTTCTCGATAAGGGAAACTTCAAAGTTATTTCTTTTGTGATTTTGGCAGGTCTCCTACTCTCTGTTGATATTCTTCTGCGGTATGTTCATCACAGTCGACGGGTTCAACAGAACTGGAATTCCGAGCGCTCTCTGGGACTGGATGGAGCCACATGCCAAAGTGAATCACGCTAGCGGGATAGCTGTTCTTGCTGTTGTCATTTTGGTCTTGTCGAATGTAGCTTCGAATGTGCCAACTGGTATGCTGATGCTAAACTCCTGAATGAACCTGGCATTTATTTAGCCTAACAGAAGGACATTGATTTGATGTCTACTGTGCCGACAAGAAACTTCAAACCAAACAGTTAACAGACGACAGAAATATCTTTGGAGGCTTTGAAGTTTTACCACTAGGACAACATGGATGCACTACCCGAACTCTTACGTGTAGCTTTTATTGATTTGATGTCTATTGCTCGAACCTATTCGTCATCACCAACCTGTTTAAGTAAGACCTAAGAATTCTTCATACTGATGCAACATTTCGCTGATCGATCCTCTGCCCTGCAAACAATACCATAAGGTTATCCTTAGTTTCTGTATCTTTTCTTGACATGTCACACGCAAATTCCACATTCCTATTCTAATGTTTCTATCTTCCCTTTCTTCTTTAGTTTAATGTTTCCAACACTTCGTTCTTCAGTTCTCTTGCTCGGAAGCCAAGTGGCTGGGTCAGCAGCGGAAGAGAAGAAGTGGTGGCTCATATTAGCTTGGGTGAGCACCGTCGCGGGGAATCTCTCGCTGCTCGGATCGGCAGCCAACTTGATCGTGTGCGAGCAGGCCCGCTGGCCCATTGCTCCCGGATGTCGGCTACACTCTGTCCTTCTGGAACCACTTGAAGTTCGGAGTCCCTTCCACCATTATTGTAACTGCCATAGGTTGACACTCATAAGATGACAAGAAGTAACTAATAGCAGATTTAGGGAATGCCCAATAGTTATTTTAATCAAGGCAATCTCCTGCTGATTTTGTCATAAGATTCGTATCCGATCTTTTCTTCTGGGGATGAGAGAACAAATCAAAGAACAATATTGATTTTTCTCATTTCCCACCTAGAGCTGACTGCACTTTATGTGCACCATCAAGGTTTTATCGATCAATTGTTAAAGTTCCACAAGCCCAGTTATTATTCTTGCAATTAAAGACAATTTCCACAGCAATTTGATTCAATGGGTTCAAAGGTTAAATATGCCGATTCTACAAGAGAGTTGTTGATCCAATGGACTATTTTTCGATCCACTACCAAGATGTCCTCGTACCAGTTCGTTATTGATTTCGAGACTGCCGATTGACTACCTAGCAACTAGAGGCTGTTCTGGTCTATTTCCATGGCTATTTATTGATCTTCTAATGTGGCTATTCGGCTTCCAAAGCTAGCGAGTCTAGTATTAGATACATGCATTTGGTCTTAGTTAAATGCATCTGGTCTTAATTTTATGAGTTTTGAGAGTGATTTCCGTTTCTGGAGTTTCAAAATTCGCTTTCTTTTGTTTAGAATAACTCTATGAATAAAGCTGTAATCTTTTTTATATGATGGACCAAACTTACCTTTGAATGTAAGTGACATTTTCTCAAATGAGCAAATTTCTATCCCGATTCTTCATCCAAGTTCAAGAAGTCTTTTATTCTTGGCTGATGGGTTTCCTTTAGGACTTGGTGGTGAACTTCGCATATCCCAGAATCCTTTATCCGTGGCTAGTGTTGTCCTTTAGGCCTTAGTAGCAAACTTAATTTATCTCAATCTTTATCCTTGACTGGTGGAGTGATCTTAATACCTTAGGGATCATAATACGTCAGAAATCTTATTGTCACTCAAACGGATCCCCATCATGCACACACTTTTACGTTTCATGATACAATCACATTCATAAGTACAACTGGCTTCTCTTGGATATGGACAAATGTGTTGACACCTGATTTTTAATCACATTTTCTCTTTAAAAAATTAATAAAAAATTCATAAAAATTTAAAAAATTAAAAAATCAACTTTGGTGGACCTTGGCCAAGTCTAGGAAACCATCTTTAAACAAAAAATGATTTTTCATATTTTAGTATTTTTTAGCAATTTTTTATTTATTTTCTAAAATTCATAGAAAATCAAGAAAAAAAAATGAGAAAATTGAAAAAATCAACTTCAGAAGCCTTGGCAAGTCTAAGGAATCAATTTTGAACAAAAGTGATTTTTCATATTTTCATATTTTTTAATTTTTTTGAAAATAAAAAAAAAAATACTTAAAAATTCGGGAAAAATAACATTTGAGGCCACAAAATATAAAAAAAAATAGCCAATATTTTTCTTTTAATTCCCTTTTCATTTTGGCCATCACAATGCAAAAAATACAATTCAGGGTCATATGTTTCTTCACCAGCATAATCTCGAATCGGTCCTAAAAAGATCCAATTCAAGTCATTTTATTTTTATTTTTATTTTTCACTTTTAGGAGTTGTGACATTATCCTCTAATAGTTTGAATTTTCATCTTGGCCCAATATACCCATAATGACTCAATTTTTAAAAGGGGCTTAGTTGAATTTTGCATTAAAATTTCAAGGATTAGAGTGCAAATACCTAACACTTCAGGGATTATTTTGTAAATAACTAAAAATAAGAGTTAGTGAAAAAATTAGAATAGAGAAGGGAAGATGGAGAAAATAGATGGAGAAAATAAGATTAGAATAGAGAAGGGAAGATGAAGAAGAATAGATGAAGAAAATAAAATAAGAATAGAGAAGGGAAGATGGAGATGAAGAAGAGTTAGTGGAGAAAATTAGAATGGAGATAGATATGAAGAAGGAAAGATGAAGATGAAGAAGAGTTAGTGGAGAAATTAAAATGTGAGATAGAGATGGAGAAGGAAAGATAAAGATGAAGAAGAGTTAGTGGAGAAATTAGAATGGGAGATAAATAAGTGGGCTATAAAAAGGGGAAGAAGAGAGCTTGGAGATGGGGTATATTTTTTGGAGAGAAAATTTAAAATGTTTGAGAGGGTTTTGGGAGATTGAAGAAAAATTAGAGAGGAAGAAAAAAACAAAAAGAGAGAGAGAGAATTCTTTTTCAAAAGGGAGTTTTGAAGATGGTGGATTGATTTAAATTTCGATTATGCCGTGTCATATTCACATGTTGTATTCATATTGCAAATTTCTGCATTTTTCGCTTAAAAGATCCGAATTCCAAATTGCGGCAGATTCTACCACATACTTGGTGGTGTAAAGATCTCTTGTATTTTTTCTCTTATATTTTGATTTCTGTATTATCAAACCCTAGAATGATGAGCCAAGCCACCTGCTGGAGGTTCTTTATTTATTGTATTCTACTTTTTGCAATTTAATTTCTGCACTATCAAACCCCAGAATGGAAAGGCCGACCCACCTGTTGGAGGTTCTTTATTTACTGCAATTTATTTTCTGTACCGTCAAACCCTAGAATGGGTAGGCCGAGCCAAGGCCGAACCACCCATTGGAGGTTCTTTATCTACTGTCTTTACTTTCTGCAATTTAATTTCTACACCATGAAACCTCAAAATGGGAAGGTCGATCCACCCGTTGGAGGTTCTTTATTTACTGCCTTTACTTTCTGCAATTTAATTTCTGCACCATTAAACCCCAGAATGGTGTTGACACTTGATTTTTGACCAATTTTATTTTCAAAAATTCATAAAAAATCCATAAAAATTCAGAAAATTAAAAAATCAACTTGGGGACCTTGGAATAGCCTAGGGAACCAATTTTGAACAAAAAATAATTTTCCTTATTTTTTGTATTTTTCTGCATTTTTACTTTCAAAAATTCATAAAAAATTAATAAAAAATGAGAAAATTGAAAAATCAACTTTGGAGACCTTGCACAGCCTAGGGAACCAATTTTGAACAAAAAATAATTTTCCTTATTTTTCGTATTTTTCTGCATTTTTATTTTCAAAAATTCATAAAAAATTAATAAAAAGTGAGAAAATTGAAAAATCAACTTGGAGACCTCAGCCTAGCCTAGGCAACCAATTTTGAGCAAAAAATAATTTTTCTATTTTTCGCATTTTTAATATTTTTAGAAATTAGAAAAATAATAATAAATCAATAAAAATAGCATTTAAAGTCAGAAAATTACCAAAAATATTCAATATTTTTAATTTAATTTTCTCTTCATTTTGGATGAATAAATTTCGAAAAATAAAGTCTGGAATCTAGGGTTTCTTTGTTAATTTTATTTTTCAGATTATTCAAATAATTCTAGAAATTCCATTTTAGCTTTTTAATTTTCCATTTTTTTCATTTTAGAGTCGTGTCATCCTCCTCTATTTTTCAAAATTAAAATCAAGTCCAAAAGCCCTCAGAATCGTCCAATTTCGCTAAAAAGGACCAAAATGCAATTTCTAATTTTTCAAATTAGTCCCTAAAATCACTAAAAATGAAATTAAATATTTTCTAGGGACTGAATTGAAAATTGGGCGACGTCACCCCCTAGATTTTGATCTCCTGAATCCATTGGTGGCAAGAATTTTCGCAAGAAAGGACCCTAAGACTTTGGATTTTGCAAAATGGGTCCTCGGGCCAAACCCGAAAATTGGGGTTTTTGCGCAAATATTGAATAATTTCTGGGGAAAATGCCACTTTTGAATAAATTCGATGCCCCTGAGTGCAATTTTGGTGTCAATTTTGGAATAAATGGACAATTTGGGGCCCAATTTGACATTTTTGGACAAAGCGGGTCGGCCGGGTCGGGTCAACCCGACCCGTTGACCCGCGATAATCATCTTCTTCCCCAGGAGCTTTCAGCGCGCGCACTGGTTTTCAAAAAGAGGAAGTTCGTTGAAAACAGGGGGGATTTACAGAGATTCTAGGGGGAATCAAACGGAAAATCTTCGTTCCGTTAATGGGATTTGGAGGGAGAGATCTCGGGGGATTCTAGGGAGGAGGAATTCTCGAGTATAAAGGGGGGTCTATGCTTTTTTGGAAAAGGGGGGGGGTAGCCATTGAAGCAAAAACCCGAGAGCTTGAGAAGCTTGGTCAGGCAATATAGCGAAGAATCGAGTCCCAAAATTCGCGCCATAAGTTTCTGGAAGCTCAGAGGAATCGTCAGGATCAAACGGTAGGTCATTTCGTCACCTCTGCGCTTGGTCGCCATTGATGCGTAGTCGAAGGTCCGTCAATGGCGGATCCTTCATTTTTCCATCGTCCTCCGTGATTTTTGGTCCAGAATGCTCGTATTGTTGTGCTGACTCCATTTTTGTTCTCGTCTTCCATTTTTATCGTACGAAACCTTCGACCCAATCTCCCAAACCCCACGGGCAAAACTCGAGTCATTGAGGCCCTTTTATACGAACCCGAGCTCTCAGAACCATCAGGTAAGCTCCTTCAACTGGCTCGTGTGTTGTTGGTTAAGTTATGTTCCGAGTTGAATGTTTATTTCGCAAGTTTATTCTTCGTCGGAGTCTGCGTTTTTGGTCGGAATTGCGTTCGCCGGCGACTTGCGGTTGTCTTCTCCGGCAAAGAATTAGGGCTAGGTGATGAATCGAATCCAACGGCCAAGAACTAATCTCAAGGTCAAATCTCGACCGTAGATTTCATTAGTCGGAATAGATGGCCCAGATCTGGTCTAGGGCAAATCCAACGGTGAGAGTTAGTCCACTGATCCAAGAGTCATAGTGGAGCCACGTGGCGAGCATCTGACCGTAGGATTAGAAATAAGAAAATAAATAAAACGGGATAAAAAATCTAGAAAATTCAAAAAAAACCTAAAACTACGTCGTTTCACGTCGGGTTAGATTAGTGGGCTTCGGGCCGGGTCCTGTAGTGGGCCGGGTCAAGTCGACCCGGTCCGTAAAACCAAAATAATAATAATAAAAATAGAATAATCCAGAAAATCAAATAAAAATAGAAAATAAACAAATAAAAAACTAATAAAATCGAAACGATGTCGTTTTAGGTTTAGGGTTTTAGAATTCGGTTCGGGTCATTGGGCCGGGTTGACCCGACCCGGTCCAAAAAATTAGAAAATAATTAGAAAATAATAAACAATAAAAAAAATAATAAACAAATAAACAATAAAAAAAATAGGAAAATAAAAAAATAAAAAAATAAAAAAAAACAATTCTGAAAATCTGCTAAAATATTAGAAAAATTCGGAAATTATAGGAAAATAAATAAAAAAATATGAATAAATTAAAAATCAATAGAAAAATCGTAAAAATTCGTAGAAACTCTAAAAGTTTTTTTTTTTAAAAAATTGTTAGAACATATAAAAAATGTTTTGAAAAATTAGGAAAAATAGTAGAAATTAAAAATGAAAATTTCAGAAAATATAGAAAATATTCTAAAAATAGGAAAATTCCCAGAAAGTCTTAGAAAATCCTAAAAAACACAAAAAATATTAGAAATTAAAAAATAAAATTCCAGAAAATATAGAAAATATTCTAAAAAATTAATAATAAAAAAAACCAAAAATCATAGGAAAATCCTCAAAAAAATTCCGAAAAATGTCTAAAATAGGGAAAATCCTTAGAAAATTCTCAGAAAGTCTAAAAAAATTCCAGAAAAATTACAAAAAATTCAGAAAAATCAGAGAAATTCCTAAAAATCGTGAAAGTTAGGGAAAACCCACATTCAACTGGTTTGACCTAATTTCACATTTTTGAATTCCCGAGCCTTCCAAAATGACCATTTTGCCCCTCTGGTCAATCTGACCCGAATCATTTCAAATCATCCCAAATCATCCTTGAACCCATTTGACATGTTTTCTAGGCCTTCCTAAGACTCCCCTAAGCCTACTTTGACTGGTTTTGATGTGATTTCTCTATGAATTGATTCCCTGATTGCGCATTTATTTCTATGATTGTGATTGATAGGATAGATACTCCCATTTGCATGAACCCATTGGACTCTCAGAGCCTACCTTACCCAATCTCGCCTGCATGAACTCCTTAGAATAGGAAAATCACTCAACATAGGTACCGAAAGGGCGTCGATAGAAATATCGGCGTAACTAAGTCCCCGAATCCAAATCTCTGGTTTTCGCAGAATCGAACGATTTCTCCCAATCGCTCGATAGGGTTTCCGATCATACCCTCCAAGAAATGATTGGTGGCGACTCCAATGGCATGCACACTGAGCACATGTCACCCGACCACACTAAGGTCGACATCGATTTTAAAATTTCCTGACGCGATTTGGTATGGGCCTGGGAGGGCCCGAGCGAAGCCCAGATACCCAATGGGCTTAGCAATCCATTAACCCCCTCGGGATTCCGGAAAATCTCGGGAGGGTCGCGACAAATGGGAAGCATTCAAAAATACAAAAAAAAAAATGTCATTCATGTGCATTTCATATAGTATGGCTCATGCATACTTTGCCTGCCATGAATTCATGCACATTCATGCAAAACAAAAAAAAATTTCAAAAGAAAAATCTCAAAAACTAGGAAACGGGCCATTTCGACTGGTCAATCCTATTTTTGTTGATTTCCCTTCCTAATCTTTTCAAAATGACGATTTTGCCTCACATAGGCAAATTGTCTCGAAAAATTTCAGGAAATTCAGAAAAAATCTCAAAATTTAGGAAACGGGCCATTTCGACTGGCCAATCCTATTTTGATTATTTTCCTTCCCGATATTTTCAAAAATGACGATTTTTCCCATAATAGGTAAATTGTCTTGAAAAATTTTAGGAAATTCAGAAAAATCCCAAAAAATTAGGAAACGGGCTATTTCAAGTGGCCAATCCTATTTTTGATGATTTATTCGTATGTCGCATCTTCATGTCTACATTCGTATGTCGTACTTGCGTGTCCACGTTCGCATGTAACGTATGTTCACATTTTGCATGTCATATTTGTATATCTATGCTCGCATGTTCATGATTGCATGTCAACGTTCGCATGTATACATTCGCGTGTCTATATTTGCCTATTCACGTTTTGCTTATCCATGCACCATTACCATCCATGCATTCCATCTAAAAAGTGAAAATACAAAAAGAGAACACCTCACTATAGCCTTAGGAGTAAACCAAGCCTGAGTTGCCAAAATTAGGATATCCATGGAATTAAGGTACCGAAAGGGCATTAGTTTTAGTTAACTAATGTAACCAAGTCCCCGAACTCATAATCTCTGGTTCGTAGAAGTAATTTAGCTCTCCCGCTAATTTACTTAGATTTCTAATCGACCTACCAAAAAATGATTAGTGACGACTCCAAATTCTAAAATCATGTGATAAAAAAAATCAAAGTTGCGATTTGGTAGGGCTTGGGAGAGTCCGTATTAGGTTAGTTAATCTAATTAACCTGATAATCCGTTAACCTGAAAATTTTTCACCGATCGAAATTTTTAGGTCGCGACAACTTGGCGACTCTACTGGGGACTGAAATTTTTGAATTTTCGAAAAAAGAAGCCACTAATTGGAGTACTTGAATTTTTTCGAAATTTTAAAAGCCTTAGTGGACTTAGGCCATTGAAAATTTCATGGATATCTCGCTTTTGCCGACCTTGCTTGGAACTCATTCTATAAGTGTTATATGTTTTTTGCAGACATGGAGTTATAAGGGGTGGAGTTTATTTGCTAACTCTTTGTTTTGCAGATTGGTGTTGAAATTGTTCATTTAATTTTGCACATTCTGAAGCGCTGTTTGAATTTAACTGTTGTGCATGATTAATTGTTTTAGCACTACATCATACACGTTCCATGGCCGGACCTAGGCCACTAGTTTTAGGATGGTATTGTGATTTGGTTCTAGTGTTCAGCGTGAGATCACTTTGAAAATTAGTCCAGATTCAATCCCAAACCTCTTTTCAAAAATGAGTTTTAAAAGTTAGGCCTCAGTCTCGGTAAGATTACCAAAACGGGGGTTATAATTTTTGACTCAAGCAGCCGAAGTGGAAGGGCCCGGCTAATCCTGGTTACGTCGTGGGATCACGGCTAATCTTGATTATGTGCGCGAGATTGTCGCATTGCCGTAAGTCTTTCGCTTCAATTTGTGAGCCTTTAAGATAGATAGGCTAGGATTTAAACTCACAATTCATGTGCATGTTTATATGATTTGCATTTTCTTTAAGGTGAAAGTAAATTCTCTAACTTTATCTTGTATTTATTTTTCGTCGGTCCATGTTAGGTGTCGGTCAAATTTTGAACTTAATATTGTGGTCATTTTTTTCAAAAAAAAAAATAATAATCAAATTGGCGTCCTATTTCTGAAAAAAGAAATGAATGTGAAAAATCATTTTAGGGAATTTTGTTGACCAATAAAAGATTTTGTCATATCTTTCCTGCTTCAATAGAAATGAGATTTTCTTAACAAATTTACCCTTGAAAATTCATTCTGATAAGAGAGGAAAATTCCTTTGGGAAATTTGCTAACTATTAAAAGATTCTATCACATTTTTTTCCAAATGGTAAAATCAGCAAGAAAATCCTTTTTGAGAAATTCACTCATGTCTTCCTAAGAAAATTTTGTCTGATTGAAAAACAAAATTGGACTAGTGTAGGAGTCATGAACCGACCTCTCTTAGATCACATACTCATTATTTCCTTCACTTTTGTAGGGAATCATAGGCATCCCAGGCAAGAGTAAAATTAGGCTCATGGATGATAACAACATGCCAGGAATAACCTTGAGGAATACAGAAAGATAGATAATTGTTGACTTCTTAACCGATAACCCCGGGGGCAAGCGAAGAGGTTGATCCTCCCAGAGTTAGAAACGTGTCAATTAGTGAGCATGTATGGGTTACGTATGTATCTGGATTAGGCATGGGGGCATTCTTAATGTATTGGGGGGTTCTTGTACTTTTTTTTTTGAAAAAAGCATAAACTGTATAATCAGAACCCATGAAGCAAGTATATTAACCCGACCTTGCAACGCTTTTCTGATTAAATCAACCAAAGGCCTGCCTTAAAACTTTCTCGAATTCGAACCACGTGGAGAACTTCGGAGGGTCGGTGTTTTATTAATGGGCATGGCCCATAGCCATTTCTACCGACATGAGCAAGTGGACGCCAAAAGAAACAAAACGTGAATGAAGTGGGGCACGCAATAGGTGGCTTGGTGCATTTATTGGCACACTGATCGAGTCGTCACAGCTTTACTAATGTACATGATTGAACGCGGGTCTTTAGGCAGCTAGTGGGGGCCGCCGCCGAATGCTTCTTTAGTGTTCTTGATATCATCATCTATTGCAGCTAACAAGAGTATCAAGAAAAACGTTAGGCCTTGACGTCTTTAGTACCTCAAATCGTTCTATCATGCTATGCGGAAGAAGAGATGGCAGGAAAATTAAAGTACAAACATGCGAAACTTTCTCTTCATTCCATTCATCAACAAGCCTTACAATAGTCATTGAGGTGGAAAAGTAAAATCAAATTGAGCCCTGATAAATATCACAAAAGAGCTTAACTGACTCTTCAGGAAATTAATGCTCTGCCTATACCGAGTGACCTGGGATTCGAGATCTGCAAGCTTAAAGAATAGGTGAGTGCATTTCTCCTTGTGCCTGGCTGTATTGACCTCATGGTGTTCAACGGCGAGTTTCAGATTCTCGATCAAGTCCCTCTCGAAAGCTATATCCGCCGTTAGATCGTCAAGCCTCTCCTACAGCCACTTATATCTGAACTTCATCACGATATCACTCGGATCATGCTAAAGTAAGTCTGGTTTAAAGCAAGGCGCTCCACCAGCTTCTCTCTCTCGTGAACCAACAGTGAAACCCGTTCATCAGCAGATTTGATGGTCTTCTTGTACCGGGCAACCGATGTTCTGCAGAACTCCAAGCATTCAGATCGATCCTAATAGCGAGCTTTCACGATGCGGCTAAGGTGATGTTTCGTGAGTGTTCCGGAAGGCTCTAGAAGTTGATGAAGACGTGTGGAACGCCCTGATTCCCTCTCCAAGTTGGTGCCTTCGATCGAAGAGGCATATCTTCCCCTGAACAGATCGAGGATCTCGGCTTCAACACTCGGATGATGGCTATATAAATATAGCCTCGGCCAAGAAGATGATAAAGTCTTTTCCATTTGAACATAAAACTTCATCCGGAAGATGTGCGTAGGAAGATTGGCCATTATCGTTAAAATGATAGAGGAGAGAACAAGGCGGACGAGCAGAATACGAAAGATAAGAGGAGAGAAGTGAAGCAGACGATTGGAATGCGAAGGTGATAAATCCACTTCGCGTTAAATATTGACTTCACGGTTGCAATATCTACGGTCAGATTTTCCTACTGCCATTCCCTTTCGGTGTCGTCTTTGTCGGCTCGAATCCCTTGTCAGTGTGCAATCTCGAGCCAACAAATCCAAGACCTTTGCAGAAAAGGTTTGAGGTGACCACCGCTTGAAAAAGAAGAAAGAGATGACCTAAGTGGGAGACAAAGAAAATTTTAGCAGAAAAGGAGATAGGATTCGTCTTTTGGGGAGAAATCACCAGCAAAATCAATGGTAGAGATATAAGCGAGAGAGGATAATGACCAAGGGCCTTTTTTTTTTTTTTCCCCTACCATGAAAAAAGAGGAAGGAAAAAGAGGATGAGCCGAGTGAGAGATACGATAAAAGGTGAGAAAGACAGAACTCTCGGGAGA
>JAGVVM010000219.1:0-45218 GCA_019149425.1 Psidium friedrichsthalianum
AATGGAGAGCAATACAACGCATAATAAAATGAGCATAGGAACAGCGTGTAATCAAATAAAATACGAGCCATACGTGTCCTTTTCCGTCATATATAGTTCGGTGGGAAGCTGATCGTTTTACTTAACAGACCTCCTTAGTGGAACTTTCATTAGCGGATTCTGCTGTTACGGGGCTTGATTCACTTCATTAGGAACAGTCTCAACCATGGGATCCTGAAGCCTAATAGGCACAGTCTCTGGTATGGGAGACTCCATAATTATCTGTATTGGCAGAGAAAACGATATAGTTGTACTCACTGTACCATCACTTTCAAGTAGTCTCTGAACAGATACCCTTTCCGGTCACGTCGTATTCTAGAAACTTCGCTGTCTGTGATTCCATAATCCTTGGGCCTTCATAAGATTGTAAAATCGATATCCCTTGGAATGGTCTGGATAAGACACGAAGTAGCACCTTGTAGTCTTGGGATCCAATTTATTCACGATTGGTTATAGAGTTTCACTTCTGTAGGGCAACCCCAGATTCTTAGATGATTCAGGCTGGGTTTACGTCCAGTCCATAACTCAAAAAGAGTTAGTGGAGCGCCTTAGTGGGGAACTCGATTCAATACATAAAGGCTGTCTTTAAGGCTTCACCCCATAAAAATTTAGGTAGGTTGGTCCTACTCATCATACTCCTCATTATGTCCATTAAGGTGCGATTGTGCCTTTGTTGGGTTTCTATTGGTTCCGGGTGCTCATCATATACATGAAAACATGTCATACACGCAGCGGAAGAAAATAAATTCAAATGGCGCCCTAAATCGTCTTAGAAATCCTTATATACTTTAATCGAAAATCAAACTTTCTAAAGGAAGTTTAGAAACCTACCTGGACAACAGAGGTTGGATGCGACTCTGCTTCTTTGTCCTCGAGCCCAAGAAGTGTCGAGCCTCTAGTTCAGACACGCCCCGACCCCAGTGCGACCTTGAAGATGGAGATTCGGAGAAACGGCCCTTGGATTATGCTAGTAATCCTCTCGGCGTCTCAATCCGAACCTTTCATTTTCAACCAACGGAAACACAAACTTTGTGTATCCGAATTGGTCGATTCTCGAGCTCACTTTCTCACGAAATTTGGCACGTATAAGTGTGACTCTCACGGGTTTCTAGCCTTTTGAACATGAGGCCCTTACCCTATTATAGAGGATGGGTGGAGTGGGAGAGAATGAGGGAGAGGGGCGGTATAAAACCCCCCTCATAAACCGCCACACATGGCGGCCAATGGGAGGGCCGCCACATGGACTGCCAGCTAGCCCACTTGGCTAGCTAGACGCTGATCAAAGGCAATCAAAAACGCTTTTGACCAACCACATGGCCCCACCCATTGGGCGGTGGTCAAAAGCGGCAATTTTGCCACCTTTGACCAGCTCGTCGGTCGGTCGTGGCCGCCATTTGGGCGGCTCAAATGGCATCGTTTTTAGCAGCGATCCTTATCCATGGGCTCTAGACATTCTAGACTTCAAGTCTCTCAAGTTTCGTGATCAAATCATGTCGTTTGATGTGCCAAACGTCTCTGTCAAACGGATAGAAAATCCTATCCTACTTTTGACTTTTCTAGAGGATAATCTTTCTTATCCTTACTTTTGGATAACAACTTTATCCAACGATGATGCAGGCATGATGTAACCATTACATCATCCATGATGTCATGTCTGTGTCATCTATTTCGTCCTTTAGTGAGCTTTAGAAGAAGGAAATGAATCCAATCCGTTTTAACTCCTTTTGACTATCCAAATAGTCTTATCGCATTCTCGCGATCCCGTCTTCGTTATGGACGTCGCCAAATGTCGGTTAAGGCGTGTGACATCCCTAGGTTCACTCCTGAACTGGCAGTGAGATTCCTCAAGGAATTGATCGTCCCAAATCAATCCTTAGATCCCACAAACCGTGAGTGACGTCTAGCAACATATCACGGTTACCTAGTCAGAATGAAGTACGAGGACAAAGTAAACCTGTTCTTGGTTCGTGTTATTCAGTCCTTTTGTCTTACCATGTCCCGATCGAATGAGGGCCATGGATATTTGAGTCAAACCCACAGATTCGATTATGTGCACAAATCTATCTGACGTGCATTCGGCGAGACTCCTCTCGACTTCTGCCTTGGCCAAGGACTTTCTAATGCACCGTCACGCATAGATTGCATAGGACATCAACCTCATCTAATGAGGAGACAGATCCCAACTGTTGCCCACGCCTGTGACTTCGTATATGGAGGACTGTGACCATCATGCACAGAGGCGGATTAATGATCGGCCAATATCGTACTTGTGAACCACAGCCATCTAATATACAAGCCAGCATTGTGGCTCAGGTCTGAGGACCATTAACACACCAAAGCCAAGAGCGATTGAGACATTGACCAAGCACGAAGCCTCCATATTAGTCAATCGCTCTTTCGTCACGTTCAGTGGATTCGATCGAACTCGTTTCAATTCGAACACCTGTGTTCCAACTTAGATGTCTAACGTCCGATGACTTGTGACTCGTTATCCCTATTGGACATCCAATGCTCAATAGCGAGGCTGCGAATACACTGGTCTCAACCGGCTCGTGGATGCCCAATCCACGATCCTTCGACCACGAACCAATTTGAAGATTAGAGATCAACTGATGACCCGTCACATATATTCTTGACGCCTCAAGAATGGGTATCAGTTTCAACTGATCTAATGGACTTTATTCCTCTAAAATAAAGGGACAAGATGAATAAACATGCGTCTTGCCATTTATAAAATATCGATAGTACAATATTTATGCCATACATATGACCATCACATGGTTGCTTTAGGGCATACTCCTAACAACCTCCCACTTGCACTAAAGCTAACCATGCTGATATCTTAAACCCATTCTACTAATGTGTTTCTCTTATACAGCCTGGGGTAACGCCTTAGTAAAGTGATCCGCTATATTATCCGCGGAGGCGATTTTCTGCATGGTGATGTCGCCTCTCCCAACGATCTCTCGAATGAGATGGAAGCGTCCTTTCGATATGTTTGGACTTCTGGTGAGATCTTGGTTTCTTTGCTTGAGCAATCGCTCCACTGTTGTCGCAAAACAATGGGATCGGCTCCTCGATAGCAGGAACTACTCCAAGCTCTATGATGAACTTCTTCATCCAGGCAGCTCCTTTACAACTTCTGAAGCTGCCACATACTCTGCTTCAGTGGTGGAGTCAGCAGTTATACTTTGCTTGGAACTTTTCCAGCTAACTGCTCCACCAGACATTGACTTAAAGTCATCAGGATCTGATTGGAAATCAGAGTCCGTATATGCCTCAACTTTGAAATCTGCTTTCCATATATCAAGAACAAATCCTTAGTCCTTCTCAAGTACTTAAGGATGTTCTTGACTGCGATTCAGTGTTCTTCACCTGGATCCGACTGATATCTACTTGTAATGCTCACAGCATAAGTAATATCAGGTATCGTACATAGCATAGCATACATTATGCTGCCAATGGCCGAAGCATATGGTATCTTCACTATTTTCTGTCTCTCTTCAGGGGTCTTGGGACACTGCCCCTTGAAAGACATATTCCATGTCTAAAGGGTAACCCTCTTTTGGAATATTCATGTTGAACATTTTCAACACTTTATCTATGTACGTGGACTGTGAGAGGCCAAGCAATCATCTGGATCTATCTCTATAGACCCTAATGCCAAAATGTAGGTGCTCTCTTAAGTCCTTCATGGAGAATTTCTGCGACAAGAACAACTTAATGGATGACAGCATTGGTATATCATTACCAATCAGCAATATGTCATCCACATACAGGATCAGGAGCGCAATAGCGCTCCCACTGAGCTTCTTGTACACACAGGGCTCATCCGGATTCTTCATGAAGCCAAACGATTTAATCACTTCATCGAATCGGATGTTTCAGCTCCTTAAGGCTTGTTTCAGTCCATAAATGGACCTTTAGCTTGCACACCTTATGCTCTTTGCCTTTGGACTCAAAACCAGGCGACTATTCCATATAGATATCTTCTTCAAGAAATCCATTAAGGAATGCTGTTTTGACGTCCATTTGAATATCTCATAGTCCAAGTGTGTAGTTATGGCCAATAAAATCCTAATGGACTTTAGCATGGCAACTGGAGAGAAGAGTTTCATCATAATCAATACCTTCTCTTTGGCGATAACCTTTCGCCACCAGCCTAGCTTTATATGTTTCAACTTGACCCTCTGCATTGATCTTTCTCTTAAAGATCATTTACAGCCTATAGGTACGATACCTTCAGGTGGGTCAACTAATGTCCATACATCGAGTTTATTTCAGATTTCATGGCCTCAAACCATCTGTCAGAATCCTTATCTGACATAGCCTCTGTATATGACTCGGGATCGTTTGGTTGATCGCCATTATTTACCATAAACAGCGGCTGCATCTCATCAACCAAGTTCCCATAATAACGTTCTGGAGGATGAGACACTCTAAAACTCCTTCTCAGAGGCGGTGTGTCTGAAGCTCCCACTGAATCAAAGATCGAAGTCTAAACCTGTGGAATCGTTACCTCTTCATTTTCTTCTTGCAGGACTATCCTGCGGCCTTCGCCTTTTTCTTGGATGAACTGTTTCTCCAGAAAAGTGGCGTGCCTGTTGACCCAAACTCTTTGGTCAGAATGGAAATAGAAGTAATATCCAAGACTTTCTCTCGGATATCCTATAAAACGACCTGTTCAGACATTGCCTCCAATTTGTTTGATTTAAGCTTTTTCACAAAAGCTGGACATCCCCAAATCTTAAGATGATTAAGACTTGGTTTCCTACCATGCCACATCTGATATGGTGTGGTAGGGACAGACTTGGACGGTACTCTATTCAGTATGTATGTGGCAGTCTCTAGGAAATATCCCAGAGATAGATGGGCAGGTCGGTGTAACTCATCATGGATCGCACCATATCCATAGGGTACGATTCCTTCTTTCTGATACACCATGTGTTCAGGAGTCCCTGGAGGTGTCCATTGAGATAATATGCCATTTTCCTTGAGATAATCCAGAAATCAGTACTAAGGTATTCTCCTCCTCGATCTGATCGAAGGGCCTTAATACTCTTCCTGTTTGTTTCTCAACTTCATTTCTGAATTCCTTGAACTTTTCAAAGGATTCAGACTTGTACTTCATCAAGTACAAATACCCATACCTAGAATAGTCATCGGTAAAGGTAATGAAGTATGAGAATCCGCCTTTAGTAGTTTCATTCATAGGTCCACATACATATGTATGTATTAATCCCAATATTTCAGTGGCCCTCTCACCTTGACCCATGAAGGGCGATTTGATCATTTTTCCTTGAAGACAAGCTTCACAGGTTGAGTATGGTTCAAAACCAGATGGATTGATAAATCCATCATTACTCAACTTGTTAATCCTGCCCTCTTCAATATGACCTAATTGGAGGTGCCACAAATACTTGGGATTTGGACCACTGCTTTGGCGTTTCTCAATGGCATTTATGTCATTGTGCTTATTCAGATTGGCAATCGCATTACCAGACACGTCAATGGTGAAAAGACCATTGGTTAACAGAGCTGAACCAACAACCTTTCTATTATGAAAGATGGAACACATATCGTCTGTAAAGGAGAATTCATAATTCTCTCTTATGAGACGAGATATGGATATTATGTTCCGTACAGCTCTTTCATAATACAAATAATTTGATAACACCATTACATGTCCACTAGGCAAAAGTATACAATAAGTCCCTATAGCTATGGCAGCAACTGTTGCTCCATTCGTAAAAGTTAGGACCGTCTCATTTTGCCCCAGTATCCGGCTTATTTTCAGATTATGCAACGACATACAAATATGTGACGTCGTACATGAATCTAGAACTCATAAGATGGATTGTGAATTAACCATAAGATTAGTTTCAATAAGCATAGAAATCATACATCCACGAGGATGGTCCTTTTGCTTAACCTTTAAGCTAACGAGGTACTTCTTACAGTTCCTCTTCCAGTGCCCATTGGCTTCGCAGTAATGACAGGTCCCTTTGTCCGCTTTTGGCTTTCGCATAGCTTTCTTGAACTTTTTCTTCCTTTTCGAAGAAGTCTTACTCTTTGAGGAAGACGGTTCAGTAATGGCCATCACATTTGGCCTCTTGCTGTGTATTTCCTTTTCATTTACCACCAACATGCTATGAACTTCTGCCAGAGTCTTCTGCATGTTATGCATGTGGTAATTCTGAACAAAGCTTGAAAAGGACTCAGGCAAGGACTGGAGGATCAAATCCACAGCCAGCTCATTATCCATAATGAGGTCCAGCCTTGCAAGCTCTTCAATATGCCAGATCATCTTAAGAACATGATCATTGACAGAGGCACCCTTTGGCATCTCCATGCCGTACAGCACCTTGGATATTTCATATCTAGCGGTCCGACTATTCTCATCGAAGAACTCTTTCAGATGAAGAATAATCGATCTTACGCTGTCCATGTTTTCGTATTTCCTCTGGAATTCATTATTCATGGACACCAACATGTACGACCTAACCTTTAGGTCGTCCCCTCTCCACTTCTCATAAGTATCTCGCTCGTCTGTGGTCGAACCTTTAGGGAGTTTGGTTGGCATGTCCTTATCCAGCACATATCTAAGCTTCTCCATATTGAGGACAATCCTCAAATTTCGAAGCCAATCATTGATTCGGACTAGTCAGGCAGTTCTTCTCCAGAATTGAGGCAATCGATTTTGTGTTCACCATTTCACAGAATATGTCAAAAATCTGGTGCAGAAAATCAGGTCGTTAGGTATTGTCTATCGATTACCATACGATTGGCATGGATTTTAAGACCCTTATGTAACCACCTTCATGAGTTATAAAATTAGCCAATTTCCAAAATTTTCAATTGAACATGAATAATCAATTTATTGTTCAATCTAACAGAAATCACTCCAATTATTTGGCAGTCCTATGTCGATCTCGACCTCAAGCAACCGGCCACTAAAATATCATGAAAATTCCAATTATTTAAATAAATGACCAACAATGGCTATAAAATTATCAATCAATCAAACAATTCATTGGTCGCTCGGCTCTAATCCATCTCTCGCTCGTGGTCACAAATTCAATCAACCGGCCAGTCTAGTTTTCAACTAACCACCGACTACTTCGGTACTCGATTTAACTTATTTAATCGTGGCCATTTAACCTAACCCAGTCTCTAGCTAATCCGATCATAATTAGACTACTTAGATGTTTAATTAAAATAATTAATTTACTAATTTAATTTCAAACGCAATTAACGCCTTAGCCGAGGATTAGATGTTGACTCACAGACGTCGACTAATCCAGTAGGCGACGATAAACTTCGGTGAGTGGCGACGGTTTTCAACGAGTTGTGGCGGCGGCGCGACGGCCCTTAAATGGCTCAACAAAGCATGACGAGACAAAATAGGCGGCTGGACGCGGCTGGACGACGACGACGGAGGTTGGACAGCAGAGTAGCGGCTAGAGATGGGCGACTGATGAAGCAACGGCAGTAGTAACAAGCAACCAAGGAGGAGAAGACGTAGTAGCAGGTCCACAAGCAGGCGTCAGGCTAGGCTGGAGCAGCTAGGACGACGACAGTGGAAGAAGATGGTGGTGCAGCGGCAGCAATGATCGAGCAGCAACAGTGGTAGTTCGAGCAGCCGAAGACCAGCCTAGAGGAAGAAACGCAGTAGCAGCACGAACAGCAGCAGCTTCACATGCAGCCGAGAAGATGGAGCACCAACAGTAGTAAATCAAGCCCCAGAAGCAAAAGAAGAAGGACCCAACAGTAGATCGGGGCAGCAGCAGCAAGATCCAGTAGCTAAGAGGGTGAAGGAGAAGAAGAAGCAACTGCGGAAGTAACAAGCAGCAGTAGCAGCAAGCTCGGGTTATCAGCTGCGGTGGCAACGGAGAAGTCGCTGCGCGCTAGCAGAGGTGGTGGCACTTGAGGTGGAGGAAGATGGAGCAGCAACGGAGGGAGATGGGAGGCAACGGCTGGATGGCAAGGTGTGCTGGAGCAAAAGAGGAGGCAGCAACCCGGTCGAAGGAAAATGCAGCAGAAAAGCAGCAACTTCAAGTAGTGGCCGAAGGAGCAGCAAGCAGCAGCAGGAGTTCGAGTACCGTCCAACACAACAGTCGAAGAAAGCAAAAGAAAGAAGAAGGAAGAAGTAGACGAAAAGGAAGAAGACGAAGCCAGCTGCTGCAGTGTCTTTTCTCATGTGAACAGTCCAAGCTTCAGAAGTTGGTGGCTGGAGGTCAGACTCTTATGCATGGGAAAATGTAATTTAGCCAAAGTGATAGGGCGGTAGAGTACAAGTCCAGCTGAGACTTTTGCATAGGGGGCTTAATGCACGTGGTAATTGGGGGTTTCAGTCGAAAACTGGCTGGTGGGAGGGAGGGAAAGTAAAGACAAGAAAGGGTCAATTGAGATTTAAATTTTCTTATCTTGTAGTACATGATTTCGGGTGAAAAATGTAATTCAAAATTTTGGGACTGGGTGAAATTTTTGCACAATGAATTGGAGTTTTTTTTCGGGTTTGCACGACGATGATTCAGACACAATTGGTTTCCACATTAACGAATAAATTTTTGGCGTGAACGGAGAATTTTCTTCGGTGCGATTGAATAAGATTCCGATTTCGGACCGACGCTCCAACTAAATTAATTTCACGTCCGAAAATTGATCCTTTTTCCAAGGAAATCCGAATTTTATTATAATTTCGGATTCCGAAATTTTGGGACGTCACAGGTAATCCTTTTTTGACCTGCCCCCACTTTCTTACTGGTTTGCAGGAAAAGAGGCTGCATCAAGCATGGAATGAGAAGTGGTGAACAATCCTTTTGGCTTTTCAGAGATGGCATAACGCCCAACTAGGATATGATTCTTTGCTCGCATTAATCATATATTCCTTTGTAAACTGTTGTCCCTCCATAGGCTTGTTCTTAAATCTTACCTTACCAAGTTGGATCTTAAAGGCGAATATGTCCTAAACAATCTTACAAAGACAAACGAAAGACAAGAATCATTATTAGTACGGCTCAACCTTTCTCATGTTGTATGTAGAAACCAACACAAATGAATATGTTGTTGGTAAAAGAGAGCATTATTATTATTGAGATTTAAAAAAAGTATTTATAAGCTTGGGATTAAGCCTTCTACAATTCAGGGGCTATTACATGGGCTAACACTATCAAATAACAAGTAATAAATCGACACTCCCCTCAAGTTGGAGTGTACATATCAGAAAGACCTAATTTATGACAAATGTATGAAACTTGTCCACGTCGAAGAGGCTTTGGGAAAATGTCTGGTAGCTGCTACTCAGAACATGTGTGCACCAATCGTATATCACCATTATTCACATTTTACTGAACAAAATGACAATATACATATATGCTTCGTTTGCTCATTGAACACTAGATTGCTGGCAATGTGAATAGCAGATTGACTATCACAATGGAGAGTAGATGATCCGATCATAGACAATCCAATCTCAGCTAACAACATACGAACCCATTAAAGTTCACTTGTAACATTAGCCATAGCATGATACTAGGCCTCTGCACTAGATCAAGAAACAATAGATTGTTTCTTACTTTTCCATGACATAAGATTACCATCAAGAAAGACACGATATTCCGATGTAGACCAGTGATCCAAAAGGCAATCGGCCCAATCTGCTTTGGAATATCTTGTGACCTCCAAAGACTCACAATCAGATTAACCAGGTATATGAAGATGACTCCAATTATGGAACACAATCTTAACTCAAAGGTCCCTTCACATATTGAACAGCTTGCCAGTGAGTAGCATGGGGAGAGCTCATGAATTGACTCACCATACTAACAACAAATGAAATATTTGAACTAGTAATAGTGATAATTTAAGTAGCCTATTAATCACCGGTACTTCTTTGGATCATAAAGAAGCTCTCATTGTTCATTATCAAGCCTCAACCCAAGGTCCATATATGTATCACTAGGCCTAGCGTCATGCAAGCCCACCTCCTTAAGAATGTCAAGAGTATACTTTTGCTTAAAGAGAGCAATACTGCCATCAGCACGGGCAATCTCTATGCCAAGAAAATATCGAAGATAGCCCAAGGTTTTGGTGTTAAACTCCTTCTATAGAAACTTCTTGAGCCATTATATACCTTCAATATCACTTCTAGTAATGATAATATCACAACATAAACAACAATAATAACACAATCCCTTGAAGAATACATACTAAGCACTGTGTGATCTACACTACACAGATGCATGCCCAAAGTAATAATCACATCACTAAATTAGTCAAACCAAGCACAAGGAGATTGCTTAAGTCCATAAAGAAATATTCTCGGTTGACACACATTCTCCCCCTAAGCAATAAATTGGGTGATTGCTATATATAAGCCTCCTCATGAAGATCATCATGAAAGAATGCATTTTTTTACATCAAGCTGGTGAAGAATCCACTAAAATGGGGCAGATAAAGAGATAATGACATAGATGAAAGGAATTTTGGCCACCAAAGAAAAAGTCATGTCATAGTCGATGCCATAATTTTATGTATACCCTTCACAACATGACGTGCCTTTAAGCACTCAAGTTAAAAAATTTGGAAGGTGTTTGACGATAAAGATCAACCGAAAACCACAATTTTTATCAGAGGCAAAGGAACATCCTCTCAACGTTTATATTATGATGTAATGTAGCTATCTCCTCCGCCATAGCACAAGCCCAACCTAAATGAGCCCAAACCTCCTATGCATTACTTAGCATAGACACATATGTAAGGGACAACACAAAAGTAGACATCTGAGGGGTTAAGTTACTATAAAACAAAAAATGAGAAAGAGCATATCTAAACGAGTCTGGTGAACAATAGGAGAATTAATAGAAGCCAGTATGAGAGGATTAGAAGCCGGGGTTAGAGGTGGTGGTGGGGTGTTTGCTGATGGAGAGGCACAACCCCAAACAAAACAAGGACCATGTGTATAGACTTGAAGAGGAGTCAGTGTAGGTGATCTCGGATCGGGTCGAGCGTCAGTCGAAGGAACAGGCTGTGTTTTCGATTGAGAGGCAAAGTGAGATACAGTTGGAGGTAGTGGCAATGACTGTAAATTACGAAAGGTGGCAGAAGATCCATTGTTAACGGCACTTGATGAGAAACATTGCCAAAATATGTTTGATCCTTAAAGAAAGTCATAAAAAAAAAACACATACTCCTCACCATGAGTAGGACTATAACAAACTAACTTTGTTGGGTATTGGAGTAACCGATGAATATAGAATTTTCGACACAAGGCGTTAATCTGTCCAAACTACAAGACAAAGAATGGAAAAAAAAAAATAGACACGCCCAAAAGTACAAGGACAATGAGACCATAAAGGACGATTGAGATGAAAAATAGCATAAGAGACAACTCCCTTCAACATTGAGCATGGAACGTGATTAACAAGATGACATGCTATAAGAAGAGCATAGCTCCAGAATGACTTAGGTGCTGCAGAGAAGTAGACGATGAGCAACATCCAACAAATGACAGTCCTTACCATCAGCAACCCCCCCCCCCCCCCCCCCCTCCTTTTTTTTTTTTGCAGAGAGTGAACACAAGAGCTCTGATGGGAAATTTCATGAGGCTCAACAAATGGATTAACAATGAAAGAAGAAAAATATTCACGAGCCTTGTCCGTATGCAAGCACTTTACAGGATAGTCATATTGAGAACGAACTTTGCTAAAAAAATGGAAATAAAACACTTAAGTACGTCCTTTTATTAAATATAACCAATTTTTACCACTACAATCATCAATAAAAGTGACAAAAAAAGAGGAAACCAAATGAAGACTCTTGACTAGGGCCCCAAGCATGGGAGTGGACTAACTCAAATGGCTAGGATGCACAACTCAAAACACGAGGTGTAAAAGACAAATGATGGTGCTTACCCAACCGACACGCTTCACAATCAAACTAAGACTAGAACTAAACACAAAGGAAAAATGTTTGAGTACGTCTATTGAGGGGTGACCCAGGCGACAATGTAATTGATAATAGTCATTCATAGCCTTCTTGTAAATGGTAGCAGCAGTAATAATAATCTCATGGCTAGGCGGTACATTCCACTAGCCTCACACCATCACCTATTCGACGTCCAACCTTCCAATCCTAAAAAACACACGAAGAGGAAGAAAAGATAATAGTACAGTCAAGGTCGTGGGTAACATAACTGATACATAATATATTATAAGGGAAGCATGGAATACGATAAACGAAAGGTAAGGACATGATGAAACTCAATGATACACAACTTGTACCGGCCACCTTGAACTGAGAACCATCTACAAGATGATTGAAGGGGACGGAACGGACGAGGTGGAGGTAAGAACACGTGGATCACCAGTCATATGATGAATGACACATGAATCAATAACCCAAGAATAAGGAGTAGCTATAGTGGACGATAGACTACTAGAATCATTGTGTAGTGCCAAAGTAGCAACAAGATCATAAGGAACACTAAGCTGTCGTGCTCTAATAAACTCATCATATTCTGCACGAGTCAAATTTACCGTCTTTGTCCAAAAGGAGGTCCACGTGAAGGAGACCAAGGCTTAGTATGAACAAAAGCATGCAGACCGTAGCTTTGGAGGGAGATCATAACAAAAATTAACTATATGTCTAGGAAGCTAGCAATAAGTACAAAAGCGACCTCCATGAGCTCCTCTAGAACCACTATTATCACTAACATACGAGGGGCACCTTAGCCTAGAACACCACGACTACAACCACAGTTAGAACTATTAGAGTTCCAATTTCCACAATCATTACCACGAGCACGAGCTCCTTAACCACCATGAGCCACCACAGCAGTACTGTCTCATATAGCTAAAGCTTTGAGACTAAGAGTGGCACAAGCAGCCCAAGAATAAACTTCTTCTATGGAAGGCAGAGAGCCCAAAGAAGAAATTTGTTGTCGAAGATCATTGTGATCTGGACTAAGACCTCAGAGAAAGATGACTATCACCATGTTTGCTTCTCATTGCTACATCTAAGTAACTGTGATAGCCGGTGAAAAATCAGATTTGAGATGCTGATATAAACATGAAAAACGAGCACATTACTCCACCAACCTAGAATCACCAATTTTAGCTTCAAATAGGGCCTCCCACATATCTCAATCTTGACTCATATTATTTTGTTCGGAGTAGAGTAAAGCACATTTTGTCTAGGTGGCGAACTATAATACAGAATGCATAATTGGAACCAAGAGGGTAAACAAAATAGTCCATAGTTTTGCGTCTTAAGGTTGGGTCCTCTTAACTTCGGCTCAGTCGAAAGGTCATCCTGTAGTCACGGAGTCTCGTAGACAAGGACGAACAATTTCAACTCCTAAAAGAAATTTCGAAGTTGAGAAAGGCAACATTTAGTCTCGCAGATAAGGTTGGGTCCCCCTCAACGCCATCATAACTTTTTCATAAATTGCGATCCAGGTCCGATGTCAAGTTCTACGTGCAAAAGTGTAGTTCTAAAGCATTAAAAGCATACACAACAGTTTAGAACCAAGTCACTGCTTCAATATTAAATTAAACCAATCATTCTCAACACCATTCTGTAAAACAAATGCTGGCAAAGAGTACTCGCCTTATAACTCCCATTTACAAGACCATTTAACACAATGCTGCTAGACATAAAAAGTTATTTGAAAAAAGAAATTTCAGGACTAAGTCCACTATGATTTTCATTCAAGTCCCCAGTGGAGTCTGCGTAATCTTCCACAAGGTGAACCATAGCGAAAGCTAACAGATTACTAAGTTTATACTTAGCATGAACTCTCTCAAGCTCATACTAATCGCAACATTGGGGTTTTAGTTTAATTAATTGAACATGCAATTTAATTTGTTGAGGAGTCACCACTAATCTATTATGGGTCAATTTGAAACCCCAGTAAAATGTGGGAAAATCTTTTACTTCCACGAATTAGAGATATCATACGTATGGAAACTTGGTTACACTAAATAAATATAATGCCTTTGCAGTACTTTTTCTCTTTATTTCAATAGTATTGTGCAAACAATCTTGGTCAACTTTAATTTTAAATTACAAACATGTGAGAGATAATCATGCAGTTGCCCAATCATGAATTTATAATACGATAAATCAAAGTAATAAAGGGCAAGAAAGATATCCAACCTTAAAGTCTTAATTGAGCCAAATCAAAATCTCATCATAATGGGATCCTACAAACCGTGAATGCAACATGATGCATGATCTAATTATTAGCATGAAACCTATGCTAACATTTTTTGCCTTTAGGATCAAACATGATATTAATAAAACTTTGCTAATACATGAATGCAATTTAATATGAATCCCCTGATTCAATGAATTCTAATTTAACATGCATGACTTATTAAACTAATGACATGTGATACGGATTATTAAAATGCAATCTATATGAAATCCAATTCTGATGATGGGCAAAATAATTGTCAACTAATCTGATATGACGTGTTTGTTATAAAACTGATTTTATATGAGATACGCAAGCTATGTGTGTGAGTTTTGTTGTTTTTCTTTTGGGTTAAAATAGGAAACTACCTAGTTTACACGATGATCTAATTTAAATTAAAAAATAATTTGCATTAAATATTAATATATATCAGTAATTTCCGAATTACTACATGATTCCTAAAATGTGCAATTCAAAATTAGGAATTAAAATGAATGCAATCTGTCCTAAATGTAATGCAATATTTTTTATTTTGTATTTTCATAATAGGAATGTTTGGTAAAGTAACAAATTTGCAACCCACAAAATCAAATATCCACCACAACCCAAAATAAGAAACAAGAAACAATTTAATTGAAGATCCAATCTCTCGATTGAATTAGGAAACCGCCTACATTCGGAAAACACTTAAGATCTCAAGTCCAATCGGGTTAGGATCCAATAACCCAAATTGGGTAATGAAATTTTCAACTCAAATGCAATTTAGGAAATTACCTAAATACGATCGTTGACTCCAAAGATGACCGATGGTGAGGAGACCCGGCGAAGCTTTGACCAGTGGTCCGTGGCATGAGGAGTGCCCGTAAAACGTGAGGAGACTGCGGGCAAAGGGAAACTAACTATATAGTATTGTTACATGTTTATCAGAAATAAACCTTCAGACCTTATGTCATTGTATAAATAAAGACGTCTTATGGCGTCAGACCTTTGAGGACCTTTGAGACTAAAGATCGGACCCTTAACATTATCTCATGTCTGATTGTGATCTAAAACTTTATTGCTTTAAAATGGCATGACATTGACTTAAATTAATGGACTTTGGCTAAGATATATATTTTGACGCTTATTAAAGTTATTAATCATTATGCATATCACACGTCATATGTCAATTGCATGTCTAGAGTTTAGGTGCATCCATAGGTCATGTTTAGGATAATCAATAGTTTTAATTAAATGACAATCAAATAATAATTTCATATAGATTTAATATAAGTTTAGTTAATCTCATCATATGCATATCATATATTGCACGTCCATTAGTGAATCACAAGCATATTTCAATTTAGCGTGTTAATATTTTGATAATCACGTCATATAGATTAATAATCACATTTCATGCATTGAATGTAGTTTAATTTTATATAAAAATACAAAAAAATAATTATCATAGCATCATTAGGTCATTAACCTTTTAAATAAAAGTCTTGTCTAGCTTAGTCCTTCATTTCAATGTGTGTGTGTGTGTGTATATATATATATATCACAAATATCTCTCAGATAGTTAAATAATATGGTTAACTCACAATTGATCCTATTTCATGTCATTATAATTGCATAAAGGTTGCATTCAATTTACTAACATAGCATACATGTCATTTAGGTTTCTATATCATCACGGCATGTTAAATTAGAATTTATATTGTCTTAACATTTAAAGTAAGTCACGTCTATTTTATAGAAGAAAACCGAAAAGAACCATCGACATTCCCTTTAGAAAATAGTGTAGGTCATACATACATTGTTTTGGCCTTTAGTTGACATTTTGTAGGACATTTGACGTCTTGGACGATTATGGAGCCTTCCTTTTTCTTTAGCATATCAAGGTTTTTCAATCTCCTCAAACAATTTATTTTTTGCTTTGCTTATTGAGTGTTACATCTTTGTTCACACACCCACCCAATCACCCATTGTATGTTAGTGATTTATGATTAAAATTGACCAAGAGTGCAAGCAAAATGTTTTTGAAATAAGAAAATGGCATCGAAAGAGCATTAAATTATCTAGCGTATTTATGTCCCAGTGTCAATGAAACCTTTAATTCACATAAGTAAGATGTTCTCCCACATATTACTTGGATTTCTATCAACTCATAATAGATTAGTGGTGACTCCAAAATTAATTGATCTGCATGTTTAGATGATTTAATTAAAACTCAAAAGTTGTGATGGGGATGGATTTAGGAGAGTTTGGGCTAAGTGTTGGCACATATCTTTTATGAGTAAATGTTCATGCTCTCTTAGTAATCTATTTGCTTTCCCTTGGTGGTTCACCTTTGAAGGTCGCAACATCTACTAAAATAATCTTGCATTTGTTACACACAAAGATACTTGGACCAATGGCAAAAGTACACCCCAAGCGCCAAAACTTGTGTACGGCGTGCACTTTGGTGCCAAAACTTTCAAATCATTCACTTAAGTGCGAAGTTTGGAGAAAAGCGTGCACTTCAGTGCCAAGTCCGATCAGAAGCATAGGTGGCATGCCGGAAAGTTTACGTGGATTTTTTACATTAAAAACTTCGGATGACGTGGCTCGCCGGAGGTTGAGTCGGCAATTTAAAGATCAAAACGACCTCGTTCATTTCACTTCGCCCATAAACTCCTAAATCCCCAATTGAACCCCAAATTGGAAATCCTAACTGGCTGGCCCCCAAAGCAGAGGAAGAATGTGAACAATAGAATTAGTTTCGATTCACCGAGCCGCTCGAAATTTGACGACTATTTCTTCCGATTCCCTCATCATATCACTCTTATAAAGGCATACCAAAGGTTTGTGCACGGCATCCATTTTCTTGTCTGCGATAGTTTTTGCTAACTGATGTTCATTTTCTTTCCTTTATGGTCAGAAAACAAGTGGTTTGTCATTTTCTCTTTGTTTTTTTTATGTCTACATAAGCTTGAAAATCATAAAACAACCCATACTTCAAAATGGAGAGAAGGAGCTTCAGTAGCAGCTCAAATTCGTTTCGACCAATTGAAGAAGATGGTGAGGTTTACTGTTATTGTGGGTTACCTAGTCCAAACTCGATTGAATCCATGGAGAAGATTCCATGGATGTGGTAGTATAGAGAGGGATCCAAGTGCAAATATTTCAAATGGGTAGATCAAAAGTTATCCGGTCGAGCCACAGATGTGATATTGGAGCTTCTTGAAAAATGACATGAACCTCTACCTACATTCATGGACGAGGAGTTGGACGATGTCGATTCAAGGAAAGCTAAGATGAAGGCTGTAAAATTCGTGACCAATCAAATGAAGAAGGAAGTGTCAACGCTGAAGAGACATGAAAGTATCATCGAACGTTAATTGTGTTTGTTGTTCTGTGTGTAGCTTATTTAATGGTCAAGTGTAAGGTGTGTGATGAGAGAAAGTTTCTTAGTCTACCGTAGGTGAAGATCACTTCGACATGTACTTGTATTGGATAATGTATAAGTAAGGGATAATTTTATATAAATGAAGACGTTGCTACGGTATTTTTGTTGGAAATGGAAGGTTGTAATGTAGTGTGTGCTTAGTTTTTGCTCAGTTCTTGGACTATTTATGTATTATCAATTTCTATTCGCTTAGTTTTTGCTTCACTTGTTTGGTTTGCTGCAAATGTGGCTGCTGGTATACTGCAATGGGTACTGGTTTGCTACTCGCTTGCTTTTGCTAGTTTGCTGCATTTGCAAACAAGGAAATGTTGGTGGTTTGCTGGAAATGTTGGTGATTGAGTTGTTAGAATTACAGGTAATTGGGGTTGGTGATTTGTTGCAAATCCTACTTCACGTGGTTATTATTTAAGTGTCATAGTTGGTTTAGAATGTTGTAATGCAGTGTCACATTATTTAGTTCTTGAACTATCTATGTATTGTCAATCTCTAAGTTTTGAATAAAGGTTTGCTGCAAATGTTGGCTGCTGGGTTGCTGCCGGCTGCTTTACTAGTTTGCTGCATTTGCCAAACCAGCAAATGTTGGTGATGAATTTGGGTTGGTGATTTGCTGCAAATCTCGATCATCACTATTATTATTATTTAAGTATTAATCTTGCAAATGATATCATTAAGTGCCAGTCAGGGGGTAAAAGTGATCAATTAAGTTCCAATTATCTTTAAAAGAGATCACTTTAGTGCCAAGTTATGCAAAGTGATCACTTAAGTGCCAAGTTGTTGTTAAAATGATCACTCAGTGCTAACTATTATGAAAGTGTTCACTTAAGTTACATCATCAAATTTGCAATACCAATTCGAGCACCAGCAACTTGCTGATGTAACCTAACTTGCAATATCTGACCACAATGCACTAGCAAACTACAAGTATGCACAGCAAGAATGCATTGACAACGTGCACCGGTAATGCATAGCAAGTTGCTGTGCATTCACAAATATGCACCATGAAGTTTAGCTGGTGCCCTAGTGCCACCAAAAACAGTAGGCATTTTCAGGGCATTGACAACAACTGATTGATAGTATTCACATAATGCCACAGTATGCACCAAAATAGAATTAACAATATGCATTCACGGTATTTCATAGTTATGGTGCATTCTCTGTGGACAATAACGGTTTGCAAGCACATACCATCATAGCAATGTAAACTAGGAAAAGCATAATTGAAAAATTTCACATGCTCCGTTTGACATAGTTTACATAAATTGAATTCAACAACTATGTCCTCCTAGCAAATGTCCAACACAAGATAATTGTGGTTCCAAAAACTAATACTAAACTTATGAAACTCCCCTCCTAATCAATCAACAATTGACAACCCCGGCCTCCTTTCCATCAATGGCTTTTTAACTTGGTTTCATAAGCCTAGCACTCTTCTAGCAGGTTATGGTCTTTAAGTGGTCTTTCGAGGCTTGGTTGAGGTAAAAATCCTTACTGGCCTTTTTCTTGGTTGTTGTTTCTTAGCTGCAACTGTGTCTTCTTCCTTTGTCAATTTCTTTTTTGGTGCAAACCATTGACTCTTAGGTTGGCGTTACCTTCAAAGATAAGCATCTCTGAGCTTCTCCCAGCTACAACAATATAAAAAGTATAAGCAAATGGGTTTTAGAATTGCAAATGCTGTAAATTAAGTGCACAATTCCTATCAAACTTTCATGCAATATAGTCATTCCAGTAAGTTCGTCCTGGAAATAGGCCATAACCATATTCCCTCAACTCTTCCCAAGAGCCCCTCCTCTTGTTCGTCGTGTGGAAGTCGATGGCTGTGCAGCAAGTTCTGTTGCTCTGAGGCGGTGGTAGTGGCCGCTGTGCAGAGGTTCTGTTGGCCTTGCGGAGATGGGGTAGCGGCCGCGTGCAGCGAAGATCTGCTGGTCCTTCAGGTAGTAGTGGTGGCTGGGCAGCATGCCCTGCTCTTGCCATTCTTCTAACCTGCAGTGCTAAAACAAGATTAGACTACTGGCCATAAAATAGAAAAATTGACAACGTGCAACTTACTGGATATTTTCTCTTGTTCAACAGTAGACTCAGTACGCTCCTTTGTTGGCCCTTAATCTGGACTTGCCACAACATGCCCTATTGTTGCGCACTTCAGTTGCTGTGAAACATGTCCTTCTGGTGGCTCTAGAGGTGGGTGGTGGCTGTGCAACAAGTTTCTTAGCCCTTCAGGTGGTGGTGGTAGCGGAGGCGGGGTAGCATGCCCTGCTCTTGCCTTTCTTTCACTTAAAGTATGAAACACAGGTTAGACAAGTGGCCAGTAAAACAAGATAACAAATAAACAATGTACAACTTACTGGATATTTTCTTCCTTGGTTGTTGAACAGAAAAACCACTATACTCTTCTGTGGCCCCAAACACATCAACTTCTCACAAGGGACCGAAGGGACTGAAAGGCATTCTCTTCATTTATCAAGAAACCCAAGTCAGAGGTCTGATAAACCAAGTAGGCATCTTCAACACATCACTTTGAGCCTTAATTTTACCATACAATCGCTAATTTTGCCCTAATTTTTCCCGTCGGAGCCCACAACTTTGTCTCGAGGTCTAATTTTCAAATTAGGATAGAAGACGCATACCTGGCAAGGGTATGACGGTGATGAGCGACGGCGGCGATCGAGCGAGCAAGGTGGCGACTCCACCACAGACGGCGCGATGGATTTTCCACAAGTCCTTCTCACGAGAGGGGTAATGGGGGAGGAGAGACGTTGTTTATTAATCATAACACAAACGACGTCGTAAGATGTTCTCAACAAAATACTTGGATTTCTTCAATTCCATAATAGATAGTGGTGACTCCAAAATTATTGATATGCTGTTTAGATGATTTAATAAAACTCAAAAGTTGTGATGGGGATGGACTTAGGAGAGTTTGGGCTAAGTGCACACATTTTAATGAGTAAATGTTCATGCTCTCTTAGTAATCTATTTGCTTTTTTGGTTCACCTTTGAGAAGGTCGCAACATCTACTAAAAAATCTTGCATTTGTTACACACAAAGATACTTGGACCAACTAGGAATACTAGCCTTGAAGGCAAAAAGTATTGCCTAGTTATTGTGGATTTCTACTCAAGGTTTCCATGGGTAATATTCCTAGCACACAAGATTAATACATTAACTTTGTGAAATTTGTACGAAAAGTTCAAAACGAGAAAAAATACATTATTTTATCTATTCGGACATATCATGGAGGAGATTTTGAAAATCAAAGTGTCTTAGAATTATGCAATGAAAATGGGTTTGAGCACAACTTCTTGCCTTTTTATACACCACAACAAAGCAGAGTTGTTAAAATGAATAATCATTCTCCACAAGAAATGACCAGAACCATGATGATAGAAATTGGTGTTCTAGCTTACTTCTACGTAGAAGCGGTTGCCATTGCTTGCTATATCATAAGTCGAGTATTCCTAAGGCCACTATTGGAAGCATCCTATGAGCTATTCAAAGGCGTGAAACCAAGCATATCATACTTTCATGTTGTTGGTTTTAAATGCTATATATTCTACGCTTGTAAAGGCTCATTTTCTATACTATCAACTGTCATATTCAGATGAATACTTCACCATCACAATTGGCAACTCGTGATTAGCACGATCCGGAATTCATCAATAGCACATGCAGGTTATCAATAAGTCGGTTGGCGATCTTCAGTGACAATATTGGCAATTGCAAGAGCAACGATTCTTTTGACTTTGTTAGTCTTTAAAGACCTTCAAGAACACTAGATTGACTTTGGTTCTTCCTAGTCACCATGAGCTATTCATATTGGCACTTGTTCTCCAGATTGCCGATATCTACTTTCTCGTCTTTACTATATATCAGGAAACAGTGACATTTGCAAGATTACAATACCAGCTGCACTTATCATAGTAGGTATTAGTATCAAGGACAGTTTTGGAATCATCAAAATTCCATAAGGAATGTTTCCCGACAAAACCACCCTTGACCCAGTCCCTAATGATGATGAGGTCAGCAAAGTAAAGCGAGGTGTGTGTCGGCATGTGCGAGTAGCATGGAGGCTTTAGAGTGTTATGGTTAATTATGCAATTTAGAGGGGTGAATAGATTGATAATAAGAAACTTGATATATTTTTGTACAATTATCAAAATCAAGTTCAATATATGCAAGAATAAGCTGATGATATTGAGTGCAATATGCTCCACTCAAATAACTCAGAAAATAAATAGAGAGATAGGAAATAGTGCACTCGAATTTTGTAGTGGTTCGATTTAGATCAAGCTTACATCCACTCTCCTTAACCAACAGACACCAATAAGTTGAAATCCACTAGTAATTCCTTGAGATGTTACAACATAGCACATGCTACTTCTACCTGAAGATGATAGATCACTACCAAATACCAAGCATTACGACAACACTTGTACATTTCTCAAAAGAGAATACAATTAGTGATAAACACCCTCAATAAAAGAACTTTCTCAACAACTTAATAAGGGTGTAAGCATTTCAAGAAAAACTTTCTTAGTTCGTAGTTTCTCTCGTGATTCGTAATTCGTTTTTTCTCCAACATGCGTTGATCTTCTTATATTGTCTTCAGTAGCGAAACTAGCTATTAGATAATCTTCAAGAGGATCAATTTTTCCATTGAAGATAAACAACACAATTACAAGGGATTTGATTGCCCATATAACCAAATCTTTCTAGTAATAATGCAGTTTCCACTAATAGGGTTTCCTATATTAGGAAATAATCTTTTCACCAAAGTGATTATGACTAATTAGATAACCCTTTGGGTGCATTTGGTCATCTGAATTTCTAACCAGGATAGGATATGAAATCTAGAGATTTAGTCATATCCTATCCACTTCTTGGTGAATCACATTTATAAAGCATGATATGTTCATATCCTATTCTATTTAATTTTTGGCATTTACGATGTATCAATGTAAATGAATCTCAAAATGCACAAATGGAGACTATGAGAATCTCTAATAATTCACTACCAAATATAGTAAGAGAGAGAAAATATAATCATTCACTTGTGATTGTGAAAAGTTTTGCCTCTCTTACTACTTTCGTTCAACTTTAACATGAACCACAAAACTACGGATGAGGAGTTTTGAATCTCCTTTTGCTTTCATAGACTTTTGATGTGAACTAGAAAACTAAGAAGGAGAAGAAGTTTCGACTCGTTCACCGTTTTTGTAGAGTTTTATCGTGAGCTAAAAAACTACAAAGGAGTTATAAAACTTCAACATGAACTAGAGTCACAGAGAAGGACGAGATGGAGATGCTATTTTTTTTTATACAGATTTGATTGCCCCTCATTCTTCAAGAATTAGAAAGATCATTTTTCAAGTTTGAATAGTTCACCTAAAATTTGGTTCTTATGCTTTATTTTTTAACATATTTTTTAATTTTTAATTTCATTTTATGATTATTTTTTCCCTTCCATTGTTTCTCCATTAAACTTTTATTAAATAAAAAACTATACTATTATACTTAAAATATGTAATGATATAGATACTAGGGATATATATACAAACCATATATTATATAGTAGAAAGAAAATAGATATATAAATAAAAATTAGACTAAACAAAAAGTTATTTTTCTTTTGTTATTATGAGTTTCTTTTTAACATTAGAACTAAAATATAATTATTATTATAATGTTATTATTTAAGAAGTTTGTTATTCAAAAAAATAATTTTTATATCATGAATAGAAATCCTACCCACCTTTATCCGAACTCTCCCATGGGATAATTTTATTGAGGCTATATCCCCTTTATATCTCACTCTGTCATGTGTTATCTCGACTTTTGTCTGGACTACCAAATGTAGCCTCAGTGCATCTCTTCCGGAGTTTCAGGGCTTTTGCATGTCGTAAATATTGCTTGAGACTTAGATTGGCAGTCAAATGAATATCTTGGTCTACAAAATCAGAATGCGTAATCACATGACATGCACGTTGACCTCGGGTAGAGCTGCTCGTACCAGTGCTCTGTGAGTCTATTCAAGCTTCCCATTGGTAGTTTACGAATTGATCTTCTTGAGTAAATTGGTGGTCCCGGCTCCTTAGAGCTGTTCATTTCATGGTATCTCCAGGTTTCCATGAACTTCCATTCCTCCGACCTGCTATCATTTACTAAGGTCCTGCCAGTCTTCACGAGTTTTCCACTATGCAATTCGGAACTCCTCAATGGTTATAGAACTTCCTTAGATCAACATTATCAGAAATAGAAGAACATATACATTTACCAAGTAATGACAAGAAATAGATGGTTTTGTCAACTTCAAAAGATAGGAAAAGTGTCAAAAAAGTTTTAAACCTATTGCATTGATGAAAATTCAATTCTAAACCTTTTTTAGTGTCAATTCAGTCCTAAACCTTTTAGATTGATGCCAATTCAGTCCTAAACCTTTTATTGGTGTCAATTCAGTCATAAATCTTTTGTATTAGTGCTAATTCATTCCTAAATCTTTTGCATTTGTCCCAATAGAATTAAACCGGCCAATTTTGGCGTAAAATTAATGATGTTTTCGTTGGTTGTCCTACGTGGCATGGCTAGTGTTGACATGGATATTTTTTAATTTTATTTTAAAATTTTTAAAAATTTATAATATATTTTTGTCAAAACTGTACCATGTAGGACAACCGATGACTACATTAGCGATTTTTGGTTAAAATTGATCGGATTGACTCAATTAAAAAAAAATATAACAGGTTTAGGACTTTTTTGACACTTTTCTCTCAAAAAGATCATAGGAGGTTATCTCAAGATAGATTACTGACAAACATGGTGACCATTTCTTTCTCAAACAACGGAGAATGGGCTTGAGCAGATTTTTCCGTCCAGTGTTGATCAAAACTCTTCGAAATTCTCATTGGTTTTGTTTGCCATCTTTGCAAATCCATACGGGACGAAGCTATCTCCATGTTAGGGCCGCACTGCCCGACGAAAGCATTGCGAGGTCTGACCAAGTTACAGGATTGTCGGCATCCAATTGGATGAACCAAGAAGCGCTGGTCCGGTTAAACTTTGTTGAAATGTCTTAATTATTAACTTCTTATTTTGGAATAAGAGGCCATCTTTGCCCCCCACAGAGCTTGAGGTGATCCTCATACTTTGTAAAGTCTGGGACCATGAATTTTTCAGGTGTTTTTAGGTCAACAAACAAACCAATGTCTGAAATCCTAGTGAACTCATCAACCCTTTGAATCTCTTTCCGTTTCTCCTCCATCATAGTCGGACGTAAACCTTCCAAGGGTGGGGTCAATTGCGACAGGAATTTCTGTCTGAAATACATTCAAAAGAGCAACATTAAAATAAATAAATAAATAAAGATGCACGAAATTAACGAAGGAAAAATCTAAGTCAATACGAAAAGCCTTAAAAATTAATGAGAAATGACAAAGAACACTAGAGATTACATGATTTGATCTAAATATCATTATTTATATTTACGGAAAGAGCCAGAGGGAACAATTCACTATAATCGCAAAATCAAAGTTGCGTTCGCTTAGTACGCTCATACCTAAATTATACTCAATTGTAAAATATTTATAAATAAAATAACTTATTTGGATATAGAAACTCACTGCACACAAAATTTATCGTGCTTGGAACTCCTCGGCACACGACAAAGAGAACGTCACTGTCTTCTTTTTTTCCCTCCTCTCGTGTTGTCCGTGGAGTCTTGTGAGCAATTACGGTCCCTTACTTTTCGTGCGGCTCCTGCAGGGCATAAAGAACAAGAAGCAAAACCTAAGCTTTTACGTTCCCTTTTTTTATGTTTCACTCCAGGGCCCACAAGTCAATATAATATTATATGTAAGCCCCTTTCTTTTGTCTTGTAGTGGCTCTTTTCTTTGTACCAAAAAAATGTCTCCCGTACGCAATATAAAGAATCGATCAAAGATAAAAGATTAACTTTCTTTGCCCGAATAATCCAGATTAGATGCGCACCAGATTCTGAACCAATCAAAATCTTTCCATGGGTTAGGTTTTGTAAACAATTCAAACTCGAGATATAATCTACCATTTCTCCTCCTTTACTTGATATTTGAAGTCAAGTCAATAGTGCTCATCATCCATGCGAACTCTTTCTATGCCTCGAAAGGCGATCACTCTCTATAGATGTCAATAGTGCTCAAATAGAGCTTAAGCTTCGCGAAAAGAACAAGCTTAATCATTATGTCCGTCGGGTTCTCTACTGTAGTAATCTTTTTCATAGCAACCATACCTTTCATAAGACATCTTGAATGAAATGGTATATAATGTTGACATGTTTCGCTTGCTTGTGATAAAGCAGATTATATGCTGGATAAATCGCACCTTGGTTGCCACAGTGTATATCAAAACTTTTTTGTTATAATCGAAAGTCCAAGAGCAAACCCTGTAATCTTATTACCTCCTTTGCTATAAAGGTAAGTATCATGTACCCTATCTCAATCGACGATAAGGCAATGTAATCCTATAAGGGTGCCTTCCAACTAAGTGCATTGCCTACAAGCGAAAACACTTACCCTACTAAAGATCCGCATTCATCCAAGTCACTTACATGATCAGAATCCACAAAACCAGTGGTTTCACATCAATTACTATCTCTCCGTTATACTATATCAACGTTTATTGTCTCTAGTCATGGTCACGGTTTTGATGATAACTTATTTGAAAGTTTAAAATACTTCACTAATAGTGTACTCATAGACTTCGCTAACTACATATTAAAACATGCTATAGTCCCCTCAATATATTTCTTTTGAGATAGATGTAATATTCTTGCAGTCCTATTACACAAAATCTCCATATCCAAAATTTTCTTTACAACAACTAAATCTTTCATCCCAAAATCAATGCTCCATTGCCTCTTTAGCAGATCAATGTCAGACATATTGTTAGCTGTTATCAGCATGTCATTAATATATAGCAGCAAATATATCAAAGACCCATTATTCGATCTCCTAAAATAAACAAAGCTATCCATCAGACTTTTTCAATAGTCCTGACTAGCCATAGAAACATCAAAACACTTATATAACTGCCTAGGAGACTATTCTAACCCATATAACGATTTCTTTAACAAGCAAACATGGTCTTCCTTACCTAGAATAGCAAATTTATCTAGTTGTATCATGCAAATTTGCTCCTCTAACTCACTGTGAAGAAACGTCGTTTTCACATCAAGCTATTCTAACTCGAGATCCTGTACAGTAACTAAGGTAAGTAAAATACGAATAAAAGTATATCTTATCACAAGAGAGAACACCTTATTATAGTCAATGTTCTACCTCTATATATGCCCCTTCGCAACAAGCCTTACATTATACCTCACTATCTGGACATCGTAAATGTCCTCTTTTCTTTTATAGACCCATTTACTTTCAATAATCTTCTAACTCTTGAGTACTTTTACTAGCTCCTATGTCTAATATTAATGAAGTGATTTCTCTCTTCATTCATAGCCCCTAGCCACTACCCCTAGCCACTGCGATGACTCACTACTGGCCATCGCCTTAGAGTGAGACTAAGGCTCATTTGTCTTCACCTTATCATCTACAGTCAAAGCATAAGAAATATATGTATAAGCATAACGTACCGATGGTATAATTTACTTTCTCTGTCTGGTTGTGGCTATACTATGCTACAACTGTGCTGGTTACGAAGTATCACCAACTTTAGGAATTGCGGGCTCATCTGTAGTCTCAACCTCTATTACCTCTAATGTCTCTGAAGTCTTGACTAGCTCTACCTCACTACTAACACCATGAACTCTCCACTCTATTGGTAGTGTCTCAGGATTCCTCTGTCGAAGCATTGCAGTCTCATCAAAGAATACGTCTTTGCTAATTAGAAAATTGAGTGGTATGGAATCGATGCACCATAGCCGATAGTCTTTCATCCCATGTGCACAACCCAAAAATATGCACTTCTTCAACCTCGGCTCAAGCTTACCTTTACTTACATGAGCATAAGTAGGACATCCGAATACTCGTAATCCAAAATAATCAACAGGTTTCCCTGACCATGCTTCCTATGGAGTCTTCCACTCATTAGGAAATGATGGAGATGGATTAATCAGGTAACATGTCATATTTACTGCTTCATACCAAAATTCCTTACCTATTCCAACATGCGAAGCATGCTCTGAGTCTACTCAAGTAAAGTTTGTTCTTTCGTTCAGTCACAACATTCCTTACCTATTCTAGTATGTGGTGTCTCAAATACTGTGCGGTGTCTCACAATTTCTTCTCTCTCGCAGAACTTGGTAAAATCGTTACCATAGAACTCCATGCTGTTATCAGTTCTCAGGCACTACATCTATTTATCTGAGTATTTCTCAATCAACGCCTTAAATTTCTTAAACCAATCAAACATATCATATTTGTGCTTTAGAAAGTATACCTATACCTCCCTAGAATAGTTTTCGATAAATGTCAGCATATATTGGGCAGCTCCTTCCAAAGGAACCGGAGATGGGCTCCAAATGTCTGAATGAATATATTCGATCGGTTGCTTGGTCAAATGACTACCTATATATCGTGACCTAGAAAATTCGATCGGTGAAATTTTAGGTTAACGAACTATCGGGTTAATTGACTAACCTAATTCAGACCCTCCAAGTCCTACCGAGTCGCAACTTAGGTTTTTTTATGCAAAGTTTATTTACTTTGGAGTCACCACTAATCATTTTTGATAAGTAAATTAGAAACCTAAGTAAATTAGCGGGAAAACTAAATTACTTCTACGAACCAGAGATTCAAAGTCCGGAAACTTGATTATACTAGATTACTCTAACGCCCTTTCGGTACCATTTTATTTCATGAAAAATCATTTAAGAAGGCAGCATTAATTGATTTTAACCTAAGGCACTAACAAAGGTTATCATGCGGGTGCACAAACCATTAATTGAACATCCAAAAACCAAGTAAGCTCAAAGAGCATGCGCTACACAAAATATTTCTTTTTCTTGTTGGTTTTCGTTCTTTCTTTTATGACTGCATGAAAAAGTTATACTATATGCAATGCATAAAATTACTCTAAAATGCAATGGCATAAATCAAATGCGAATCTAAAAAAAAATTCAAATGACATGACCTAAAATGACGTAGCAAAAAATGACATGACACAAAATGATATGGCAAAGATGACGTGGCAAATATGACATGATAACGTGGCATATGATGACATAAGGATACGGACATGACATGCAAATATGGCATGCGAACATAGACATATGGATGTTACATGCGTACGTGTTCAATAACAAATATATCACAAAAACAGTCAAAGAAATTTATGATTTCAAAAACAAGTTTGATAATATAATGTAATGAAAAGACGCAATATAACAAGTAGTAAATAAAGATAAGTATTAAAATTCCCTGAAGCCGGAAAGAGAAAGCGAGTTAACGACTTCTATGTAATGTTGTGTCCTCCAGCAGGTGGCTCGGCCTACCAACTTTGTGGTTTGATAATGCGGAAATCAAAATACAAGAGATGGAATATAAAGATCTTTACACCATCAACTAGGGGGTAAAGCCTACCGCAATCTAGGATTCGGATCTTTTAAGCGATAAATGCAAAAAATTGCGATAAATAAAGATAAGCATTAAAATTCTCTGAAGCCGAAAAGAGGGAGTAAGTTTACGACTTCTGTGCAGTGTTGTGTCCTCCAGCAGGTGGCTCGGCCTACCAATTCTAGGGTTTGATAATGCGAAAATCAAAATACAAGAGATGGAATACATGAGATCTTTACATCACCAAGTAAAAGACAGAGCCTACCGCAATCTGAGGTTATGATCTTTTAAGTAAAAAATATAGAAAATTACAATACGAATACGACATGTGGATATGAAGACATATGAATACAACACGGCATTATTGAAATTTAAATCAATCTATTTAGGTAACGAAATTCTCGAAAATTTTAATGGTTAGGATCATTATCTGATTTGACGGATTTGATTGCCGAATTCGGATTTCGTATCACCTTGTGGATCAAGATTGCGGCTCTAATGACGGGGACGAACTCATTAATTGTGTTGATCGGTATATGAATTGGTAATGGTAATACCTAGTTTTAAACTCCCACTATCTTTAAGATTCTCTTTTAAAAAGAATTTCTTTTTCTTTTTGATTTTTTCTTCTCTCTATTTTTCTTCAATCTCCCAAAACCCTCTCAAATATTCAAAATTTTCTCTCCAAAGAATTCCCCTTCCAAACTCCTTTTTCTCCTTTATAGTCCACTCATCTATCTCCCATTCTAATTTCTTCACTAACTCTTCTTCATCTCCATCTTCCCTCTCTTTATTCTCATCTTATTTTCGTTATCTATTCTTCTCCATCTCCTCTTCTCCATCTTTCCTTCTCTATTCTAATTTCTCCACTAACTCTTCTTTTAGTTATTTATAAAATAATCCCTCAAGTGTTAGATATTTGTACTCTAGAACCTGAGATTTTAAGTATTTGCAATTTAGTCCATGGAGAAATATTTCTTTAGGTCCAAATCTCTACATAATTTTCGACACACCTCCCCTATGCTTGGTCGAAATTCACCTCATGTCTAGTTCAATCGCTTGTCAAATTTAAGCTCATTTCTTGTCGCTGAAAAATGCAAAATTCAACTAAGATTTTTTTTGCAAAATTGAGTCATTCTGGGTACAATTAAGCCAAGATGAAAATTTAGACTATTAGAGGATAATGTCACAACTCCTAAAAGTGAACAATAAAAATAAAATGACTCAAATTAGATTTTTTTAGGCCCAATTTGAGATTATGCTCGTGAAGGAACATATGACCCCGAATTGTATTTTGTCGAATTTGTGAGGGCCAACATGAAAAGGGATGTAAAAGAAAAAAAATTGACTATTTTGTGTATTTTTGTGGCCTCAAATATTATTATTCCTGAATTTTCAAGTATTTTTGTATTTTTTTAAAAATATTAAAAATTACGAAAAAATGAAAAGTCACTTTTTGTTTAAAATTGGTTCCTTAGACTTGGCCAAGGCTTCCAAATTGATTTTGTAATTTTATAATTTTTTTATAAATTTTCTATTAATTTTTTAAAGAGAAAATATGATTAAAAATCAGGTGTCAATACTATAGTAAATTTAATCCGACGCTATTTCCCAAAGATACAGTGCTCACATAAATTTAACTTACTTGTTTTCTAACCCTTTAATAAGCCCTTATCACTAAGCATAGTCATACCCGGCTCACTCATGTGCTCCAAACGCATATGCCATAATTGAGTTAAATTAGAATCTGACTTACCTAATTAAACTACAGTAGCTCCTGTCACAGTCTTTCCTAGTAGACAATAGAGAGAACTCACTTTCTTTCTCTCATCACTATCATGGTAGCTCAAGAGATTTTTAGTATTCCACCTTTAGCAGTGTACTTACACCCGATATCATCACGTCCCTAGAGAAATAAGGTTCTTCTGGAGTTTTAGTACCTGCCTCACGTTTGTCAATATGCGTACTATACCATCATGCATCTAAATCTAAACTGCCCATGTCGCCACAACCTTACAAGCTGCATTATTCTCCATCAGAACTCTACCACCATCTGCAGTCTGGTAAGTAGTAAACCAATTCCTATGAAGTGTCGTATGATAAGAACACCCGGAAGCTAGTACCCATTCGTCTCTTGATGAACTTGTAGTCACACACAAAACAGTCTCTGCATCACTAGTACTCTCCTTAGTAACATTCGCCATACCGCTTATGGCTTTCTATTTATTAGGGGTGAACTGTTTCAGATTCTTTATAAGTTCCACCTAGAACTTATCCGTTAGAATAGGGTTTTTTAATTTTTGGAATCTAAAACCTACTCATCATACTTTGGAACCTGAAACTTACTCTATCACAAGTTCTAGGCTCCGTTCTAAGATACCTAGGAATCTACCAATTTCTTTTCTTTTTTTCTTTTTTAGTTAGCAAAATGAGGATGAACATTACAATCGCTTAGGGAAGTAGACTTGAGTGGTTTCAAGTTTGTACATGTAGCATTTACAACCTAAAACCAATTTGTTGGAATAGGTTCCTCATTTTTGAAACCAGAAACCTAAAAATTTGTTTGGCTTCAAATTATACACTCATTATCGGATGCCATAGAACATTGTAGAATTGTGTGAAGATATATACCAAAACACACAAAAATTTATTTTAGGATTTATGGTCCAAATTCCAGGTTCTAGGTAGTGGAATCTAGAATCTATCCATTGAAACGGGTTCCTTAATTTTTAGAATCTAGAATCTACCCTACATACCTTGGAACCTGGAACCGAACCGGTTCCCACAAGTTTCGGTTCTAAGTTCCTGATTCTATCCTGGAACCATTCTCACCCCTACTGCTTATCACCTTTGTTTCTCAGCTTAGGACAATCTCTCCTGATGTGCCTATTCTCGTGATACTCAAAACACTTCATGCGTCACTTGGACTTTTTATGGTGTGATTTAAACTTGCTTTTACCTCTATTGCTATTGGATCCCTGATGTTAATCTATACCTTGAATCACTAGTCCTCGCGATACATCCTACGCTAAACTGTCATCTTATTATTTTCTCTATCACTCCTTTGAAAACAAGGCAAACTTTACCTCTTTTGAAATAATCATAGTACGCCCCTATAACAGTGAATCAATAAAGTGCTTCTATGACTCTAATAAAGAAGCCAAGAACATCATATCCGGTTCTTCATCATTTAAAGACTTACCAACGTTCTTTAAATCCATCATGGGTTTATTAAATTCATCTAGATGGGTTCTAATAGACATACCTTCAGTACATCTAAACTGAAACATCTTCTTCAACATATACAAACGATGGTTCAAAACTTTCGTTACATAGAGCACCTAAAGTTTTGCCCATAATATTGCGGTATACTTCTCCTTGTCTATCCTATTAACAATTGATCCGATAATTCAAGAGGATCGAACTTCTAGCTTCCCATTAGTGCGTCTTTTTCAGTATCTTTCATTGCTTCAAGCAACTTAACCTTGCTCTTCAATATTTCTGCTAAACCTTGAGTTGTCAATAATGCCTCCATCTTGATGTTCCATAATCCAAAATTGTTCCTCCCGTTAAACTTTTCAATTTCTACTTTCACTCCAAACGTAATTGCAATCACAAAATATCCAAATAGTAATCAAACAAGTAACACTCCAAATCACAATTTAGAAATTTGATTTCAAGCTCCGATACCAATTGTCGTAACGTAACGCGGAATAATAGGATTTTGTAAAATAAGTCAATGCAAAAATCCAAAAAAAAAAGAAACGATAAAAGACACCAAAAATTACGTAATTTGGTATGAATATTAGTACTTACATCCACGGAGAGAGCTAGCAAGAACAATCCACTATAATCAGAGAATTGGAGTTACGATCGCTCAATAAGCTCATGTTTTTTCATATTTAAATTATATCTAAATTCGAAGTGTTTATAAATAAAATAACTTAATTGAACATAGAAACTCAGTACGCACAAAATCTACTATGCTTAAAACTCCTCGGCACGCGACAAAGAGAACTTCACTGTGTTGTATTTTTGTTCTTCTTCTCGCGTCGTCCGGGGAGTCTTCTGAGCAATTATGGTTTCTTACTTTTCGTGCGGCTCTCCAGTGCATAAAGAACAAGAAGCAAAACCTAAGCTTTTATGTTTCCATTTTTTTTTATGTTTTATTCCTGGGTACAAAAGTTAATATAATATAAAATATAATATTATATGTAAGCCCCTCACTTTTGTCTTGTAGTAGCTCTTTTCTTTGCCAAGAAGAAGGGAAAGAAGAACGTCTCCCGTACGCAATATAAAGAACCGATCTAAGATAAAAGATTAACCTTCTTTGCCCAAATAATCCAAATTATATGCGCACCAGATTTTGAAAAAATCAAAATCTTTCAATGGGTTGGATTTCGTAAACGATTCAAACTCAAGATATAATTTTAACATGAATTGACATAAATGGTGAAACATGCGGTGGTGAGGTGAAAATGGTTGGCAATGTAGGCTCGGATATAATCCGAAAGGCAAAATGTCCCTAACTCATAATCTCACCAAAATAAATTTGGGCCACCGAGTGGGTAAAGTTGAGCGGGGACGCTTTTATCTGTTGATTCTGGGGACTCACATCTCAATGCCCTGGTTAAGTTGTAGCCTCCTTTTTAAAGGTGCTATGTGTGATTCGGGCTCGACCACAGGTTTTGGGGGCAGTGCAAGTGTGATGTCTAGACGTATATTATAAAGAAAAACACCCGAAATAAGCTATAAAAATGCATTAAAATAAAACAGACAAACACAGAAAAATTTCACATCACATATGGGTTGCGTTAGAAAAGTTTTATATCAGATAATTGGTATGGTGTTGAACAGTTAATATATAACTTGCTGGCTTAAATTTGTAAGTGAATGTGGGTTCAACTGTATATATTGACAAGATTATACTTGAGTTCTCTCTTAACATTCTTTTTGAATGAAGGTATTGGACTTTAATTTGTTCCAACTAGATATATATATTTTGACGGGATCAAACTTAAGTCCTTATTGACGATATCTCCGGGTGATTGGATTCTTGCTATGCTCTCCTAACAAATTAAATTTATGCATTGCATAAATGCATGATTATGAAAGCTTATAAAACTTAATGATAAATGTAAGAACTATCCAAAGAAATCCTATGCCGCTTGAATCCTCTATGTCAATTTTAAGCGTATCCAGTGGAGTCGTCAACCTGCTTCACCTCGAAATCTTTCGAGCCGAGGGGTTGCCACATCACATGGACACCTTTGAGCGCCATGATCTTCCCAAGTCCAATGTTCTGGTAGATAATGGTATCAAGATCTGATCGTAAACTTTAAGTATTGGACTGGAGTTATCACTAATCAATTTTGATAAACCTAGGTTTGATTGGACACCCGAAGGAAACCAGATTGTGATGAGAGAGAAGTCAACTAGGTGCCCGGTGTAAATCAACTGGTCAAATCAAAACCTTTGGACAAGTATACCCACAACTTTTATGACTTTTCCGTATGATGTCATTTAGTGTCAACAACTTTTTGAACTATAATGTTAACAATCATTTAGTTGAGTGCCATCAATGATTTGTTCGCCAGAAAATCTAACGGGGCATTAATTTATTATGGGCTTGCCCAATTTTTCAATCGAGGGAGGGGATAATTTTATTCTTGAGAAACAAAGTCAGATTAGGGGCCACTCTTCTTTAAACCATGCAGCACTTTGGGCCAATTTCAAGGCAATTTATGATCAGACGGACTTAAATGCAATTTTGTATGGCATATTATTTCCAAACAAAAAAAAATGTACCTAATACCCATAATGCAAATGCAAACAATGTCAATATGTATTTTTATTTAGAATTGGTATCGATTCAAATTCTTTATACGACAATATGACTAAATAGTATAGAAAAAAAAATTAGGACATCGCAATACATCACACTTAACATTGAAATTTTCTGTTCAAATGAGGCCAGCACATCAAATGCATCTTTCCACAGAATTCTTCAATTTCACATGAATATTCAAAAATGCTCTCTTCTATTTGGTGTGCAATTCTACTCATTCTAGCCCAGCCACTATCCTTAAAGCTCCAGCAGCCGCACTTTGTCTGCGCCCTCTTCTTGATGATCACTGCCTGGTCTCGTCAAACTTGGTTGTCACAAGATAATTGTGGTGATTAAGAAAATGTCGAGGAAGTTGAATTTTTGCCATAACGAAGATAATCCTGAGAACAACTCTAATTAACTAAAACGCAACTATGTGTGAAGTCCATTAAGAATTACAATACTTAGATGACTATTTGGTGGAAGGCTAATTAATTGCCATGACAGGTGCAGAGTTCTTCTATTTGATTGGTGACGGGAAATTAACTGATTAAAACCCAATAAGGATGTCAAAGATTGCCTCGCTGACGCTTGATCATGAAATTGCTGTGTTGAATCAAGAAGAGTTGGATATAAAAAATCTTTCGGATATAGGTACGTAGAGGAAAAGTTCTCAAACAAACCAATTCCAAATTTTATTGTTAACAAACCAAATGCGGCACACACTGCCTATGATTAATGACCACTAATTTTTACATTTTTTAATGTGGAACAGATAAGGTAGCCAATATTTGTACAAAAAATTTCCCAAACAAAACCAATTCAATTAAAATTTCTTGTTGTCACTTGATTTAACCAATTAAGCGTGTTCATTTAAGGTAGGTCCACTCTCGTGCGATGGGACGCCAATTTGATGCCAATATTATAGTAAGGCAACGTTTATGGCTTGTAGTTGGTAATGCAAGGTGATGAAAAAACAATTCATTGAATAAATTGAGCGAGAGTACAAAATGTACCATGAAAACATAAAAGGAAATTTAAAGATTAAACCTAGACTCAATACAGATAGGACACTTCTTTTTCTAGGCGGTTGCAAAAGTGACATATAGGCTCTTGCTCACGCTTAATAAGTTAGGTATGCCTTCTTTCCAAAGGAAACAAAAAGGAAAAGTGGATTGAGATTGAGAAGGTGCTGCACTTAATTTTGCAAAACTCAATGGGATTTATTCTTTTTATTAAAATAATGGGGCGGCAAGTGCACTAAAAGTCCTTAAGATTTTGTCACGAAAATGTAATTAAGTGCTAAAAAATTTTTAAAAAGTACAATGCAATTTCGGAAAACTTGTTACAAAAGTAATTGAACACTAAAACTTTCAAAAAATACAATCAAGTGTTAAAATTTTATGAAAGTGTAACGAATCCTTAAATTTTCAAAAGTGTAAATCAATGAAAGGATGTGATTGGATCAATTTCACAAGTTTTGTGATTTGCTTGTAATTTTTGAAAGTTTTAGAACTCAATTATGCTTTTATTGTAATTTTAGGACTTAATTTGCACTATCTGAAAGTTTTAGAATTATTATTGTACTTTCGTGAGTAGTTTTAAAAATTTAAATGCACTTATTGTCCCCCAAAAAAAAAAATTATACTTATTCTTAATGTCATAACAATTATCAAAAGCCACAAGTCCCGTGGATCCAATTAATTCAACATATCTTGTGAAACATAAGTGGCACGTCGCGAGAGAGAGTAGTCATTTGTGGAGATGTTTTTATATCACAAAAGTCGATGCCGCCTCTATTTTTTATCCATAAAGTCAATCTTTAACGGATAAACGTATAAATTGTTCAAATATAGAAAATGCACGATCTGCTGTCTTGCTTTAAATTGAATAATTGGAATCACATCAATCAAATGATGATTAAATAATTTAATAACGAGGTAGAAAGCTATAATATCGTCTACTCGACATGTACTGTTTTCGGCACGTGTTGATAGGTTAAAGTTCCCGTTACTTTTCATCTGGGTATTCGCACTTCGGACACCAGATATGATGAGGCAAATATCGACAGTTTGGGGGGAGCAATTATTATGGCATCTCTCTCTCTCTCTCTTCAACAAAGCCCAAAGTTGAATTATTGAAGGGTCTTTTCCACCGAATTACTCCACAAATGAAACAGAAAAATCTAAAAGGAGGGGACAGTTTTTTTTTTCCCCCGCCTAGGGGAAATTCCTGCAGCCAATCTGATGAAAAAGTGACGTGTGAATAAGCAGAGTAAAAATGAGAGATAAGAGTTAGAAATAGGATAGATAAAAAAAATTTATGTTTGGTGATCCAAGATGGTACATCTTAACCAAGGTTGGACATCGAGTTAGCTACGTTTGATCGTCTGAATTTTTAGTCACGGTAGGACTGAATAAAAAATGATTAACTCTATCAATAGGGTCCATGACCCATTTTTGTGACTCTTATATTATGCAAATGCGTTGTATATAGGTTGAAATTTTTGAAGGTTCCCGTAAAAATGAGTCTAAAAAGTTAAGAGTTGAATCAGATGGATAAAAAAATGGGTCACATGGTTAAATCCATTTTCAATCCAATAATTCATTAGTTGGGTTAGGTCACACAATGATAAGAGTTTCCAACCACACCTAACATGACCAAATCAAATAGCCAAATCTCTGGATATCGTAAAATCATTCATAGCTTGCCTAATCATAAAAATGTCAAGAAAATTGTGATTATCTTTTGGATCAAGTGATAAATTCACACAATCTAGTACAAGCTTTTCAACATCTCAAGAATCGTGTTGATTGACGTATTAGTAAGGATGAGCAAAAAAAAAAAAAAACCAATCAGATCGCTAACTGCTTGACCATTGTCACGACCTAAAATTCAATGGTGAAATTCTAAGTTAATGGATTATCAGGTTAATTGACTAACTTAATTCGGACCCTACTAAATCCTACCGAATCGCAACTTTGGTTTAGTATTTAACATGCGAAGATTTTCAATAGGAGTCGCCACTAACCATTCTTGGTAAGTTGATTAAAAACCTAAGTAAATTAGCGGGAGAACTAAATTACTTATACGAACCAGAGATTCAAAGTCCGGGGACTTTAATTACGCTAGATTACTCTAACGCTCTTTCAATACCATTTTATTTCATGAAAAATCATTTGAGAAGGCAGCATTGATGGATTTTAACCTAAGCCACTAACAAAGGTTATCAGGCGGGTGCACAAAACAAGTGAATCAAACACTTAGCACTCAAGACAATTAGCAAAGAGCATGTGCCATACAATTTCTCTCTTTTTCGGTTTTCACTTTTTTAAATAAAAATTAAACCAAATGCAATGCATGAGATTATTCTAAATGCAATAACATGAATTAAATGCAAGACTACCTTAAGCATGCATATGAGGTTAAATTAAACTACATGACTATCCTAATAACATGCAATTTAATCAATTTAATTAACTAACATGATTAATCTATATGAACATGCTATTTTGAAATCACATGTAATGCATGATGACAAAATTTTTTATGATTTTCAGATTTAGCCATGAATTGATGAAAGAAGGTTTAAACCTTTCAGTTCTATTGCAAAAATCAATGTGCACAAAGAGATCTAAGAGCAACAACGCAAGTGCCAAATTAACAAGCATAAATTAGCAATCAAAATTGAGAATTCTTACCTTTTCCAGGCTAAAAATCCTGCACGCACGCAAGCTGGAAATCCGTTCAAAATTGCATCTTTTAGCTTGATTGGAGCTCCAAATCACCCGAGTAATCTAAACATCATACACAAGTAACCGCTCCTCTATGGAAACTCGGCAAATTGGGCACTTCTTACATTTGTCATAACATGTGCTGCAAAGAACATGCTGACGGTAAGGAAGCAATACGATGTTAATTTCTCTCTCAAACAAACCCTACACAAGACTTTCTCTTGCCAAATTATGAAGAAAAGCTTACAAGATTAACCTGCATTAACTGTAAATTCATACAGTATATAGTGAAAAAGTCTTCAGCATAGGTTTTCTCTTCCACATTTATGAAAATACCAAGGAGAAATGAGAATTCCTCTGTCCCACATTTGCATTAACTTTAATCAGTAAGTTCATTGTAAAGGAGCCAAGGTTAATGATCCATAATGCTGGGCCTCAATCCAAATAAATGAGCAATTGGGAGAAGGGACCTCCCTAAAGTACAAAAGTCAACAAATCTTTTTGGCCTAAAATGGCAGTGAGGTGTGCAGGGGATGTTTGAATTCGTTGCCTTTGAATGATGCCAAGGGAATAAAGCTCGACTTTGTCGACTTACAAACCTCTTAAAGAATGATTGCCTAGCTATCAGTCTTCAACAGATTGTAAAGATCCATGTGAAAACAAGAAATTCCTAAGTGTTCTAGTTGTGATTTTTCTCGTTCAGCATAAGAAAATTAGTCAAAATAATTAATAGTGATATTGCATGGTCTCACATTTATATTCATTAGTGCATTTCTCTGCGTTTAGGCATTTAGGTTTAGGCCTAACACAATTGCATCAAGCAAGGGTCATATTGGATGAGACAGAGGCTCACTTCATCTACAAAATCAATTCAATGTGTGATCCGACATGAGAAATGAGCTTAAGTTCAAGTTTCCAATTCTCTTGCAGATTCAAAACAATGAGATTAGCACTTTGTCTAAGATAATAGGAGCTCCAAAATAATGGGAACTACAACAGTGTGGGAACTTCAACATGGTGGGAGCATTTTCTTAATTTCAACATGGTTGGAGTATATCCTAAGTTTAAACATGTTGGAGGCTTGTCTTAAATTCCAAGGATTTGGCAATGGGTCTTGATTTGGACGAAGTGGATGATGTTTCCAATAATATTCAACGGTGATTGATCAAGGTCGACCGATATTGAACAAGATTGATAAGAAGAAATGTCGATAGATGCCATATTTTCGGCCAAGATAAAAGGGTTTACCCTCAGAGGGGCGCAAGTTGGTCTTTTAGCTCAGATAAAGAGATTGGATGCGAACCGTATAATCCCGACCAAACAAAGAAAAAAAATCTTGGTGTATTACGGTCAAGATTAGTCCAGATAGATTCAATAAGGAAACCTAATTCGAGTAGGATTATCTTACACTCTAGAACTGTAATCTAATCTATACACGCACCATCAACGGACAATTGTCCAAAAAGTCCTAATTTATTACTTTTTGCCTATCTAATTCTAAACCTTTTAATTTTACCAATTAATTCCTAAATATTTTCTTATTTTTTCAATTGAGTCCATTCGTTCAATTTCGGTCCAAAATCATTAATGTGGATGTCAGTTGTCCTACATGACACGCTGGCACTGACTTAGATAATTTTTAATAATATTTTAATTTTTTTTCTGACTTCCTTTTTCTTTTTCCTTCTTTACTTTTATATTTTTTTTTTCCTTTTTTTTTTAAACTTTTTCCCTCCGTGGACCACTACCGGGCCTCGTTGATGGCCAATGGAGGTGGTCGACCTCTGTTGAGGGAACGCGCAGGCATGGTCTGGAGATGGCAACCCTCAACCTAGCCAGTCTGGTGAAGGGCTGTTCTTGCCCACCTAGGCAAGGGCACCCTTGCCAGGGACTGATGACCTCCATTGGCCATTGATGAGGCTCGGCAATTGCCAGCGGAGAGAAAAAGGGAAAGAGAAAAAGAAAACAGATAAAAGTAAAGGGAAAAAAAAAAAAGAAAACATAAATAAAAATAAAATAATTAAAAATAAAATGTATTCTTAAAAATTGTCCACGTTAGTACCTATTGGGCCACATAAGACACTGTCTTCCATTTTAATATTTTCAGCCAAAATTGGCTAGATGAGCTCAATTAACAGAACGTGAAAATGTTTATATTTCAATTGGTAAAATAAAAAGGTTTAGGACTGAATTGGCAAAACTGCAATAGATTTAGAACATTTTGGACAATTTTCCCCACCATTACATCACACATCTCTCACGACATCTCTATCTAATCTTCTTTTTTTTTGGGGGGGACGCTCATCTCGATTGTTATTTCAAACTCACACAGGGATCACACTTATCCATCAGAACATCTCTGTCCCCCATATGCCCTCTTATCTCGCGTATACATGCATTCACGCCTCACCATCTCACTTTTTCCATTCACGGCTTCACGTCTTGAGCTCACATATCACGAACGGTGATCTCTCTCATGGATCATCTCCACGTCAAGGAAGAGGCCCCGATTATCCAAGGTAAAACCGAGTCCAATCCCGGCGTCCCATCCTCAATAAGACATCCTGGTGTTTGGTGGCCATCCAAAGGTAGGATTTTTCCTTTATACATAGAATTCCAATGTGATGTGGCCTTAGGCATATTGCTTGATGCTATTATCATTCATTAATCCATGATAGATATGCATAGGTTGTGCTTTATGGATTGAGATTGAATGATTCCGTGATTATCTTGATGTTGCTAGCAGCGACACCTAGAGGGGGGGTGAATAGGTGCTTCTGCAGGTTTTGAGTTATAAGCGCAAGCAAGCACAGAAACTGAGTATTGAAACTAACAGATCGAGTATGCATGAATAAAGGAGTTCAGAAGGAGAAATGTGCACACGGATTTATAGTGGTTGGTTATAGAAAGCCTACGTCCACTCTCCCATGATGACAGCCGATTGGCTGGATTTCACTATAATGATTGCAAGGTTACAATAAACTTTTCTCAACAGTTTTGCTCGTCTTTTTCAAATCTCTCAAAATTCTTTTCCTCGTACTATCTGAACGAATACCAGCACTCTCCTTTTATACCCCTTTCACCTCGAACTAGCGGTTGTCAAGGTGCTCCATGGGATCACTCGTCAATCTTCAATCAACCTTGATTGAGCGAGATAAACTTGGAAAGATGCTAGGTACCCGTTGAAGAAAGATTCTGGTTACTTCAGATTCAGTCGCCCATACAACTAAATCCTCAATTTCCATTTCATGAGATGTTGAATCTTCTGAGGAAGGAAAGAAAGATAATATCCAATGAGGATTTTTGTCCTAATGAAGATGGACAGTCATCCTGTAGATCGATCCTTTCACTTCCCGTAAGTTCCGAAAATCAATCGGACTCTTGTCAAACGTGGGTCTTCTTAGTCCAGCTGTAGAATCTGAATCCGTTCAGAAACAGCCTTCAAACCATGTGAAGTCTCTCTGAATGATTCGGCTTTTCTCTGTGAATCTGAGCTCTTAAAGATCCTACTGTCGATGTCTCACATGAGTCTTCTTGAGGTCTTCCAAGGCAATGCTGTCCTCCATCTGAATCCATTTGAGGCAGTCAAACACTTCATCTGAATTACTCAGACGCAGACTCCTCCTTCTGATTCCTTTAGAGGCACAAGCATAGTTCTCCTTCTGACTATTCAGAAGCACTATGATGACGACTCTTCCTTGAGTTCTGAACGTCAGTTGCGGGATTAAAGCTCTTTTCACATCGTGATTTCTGCAGGGAAGATATACTTCCATTAACTAGACTTCTTAAAATGAGTTTTGTCAGAATCAAAATTCTTAGTGGGATAGTTTCCTCAACAATCTCCCCTTTTTGATGATGACAAAACTCCTCCGGTTTTAATCAATGATAAGTAAAATAAAGCACGAAAGATTCTCTGTAATGAAGCAATTATATTATAAGAATCTTTTAATAATAAAGGTGGGTAAAAAAAAACTTTCGAATAGTGCAACAAGGTGACATAAGATTATTGCAACTTGAGCGATATTTATGCTTCTGAAAAAGATATCACCGTATCATGCTGAGGTTGCACATAGTTAATATGTTTAGCCACCTGCAAACAGTTCATGCTTTCTCCCCATTTTTGTCATCAACAAAAAGAGATATAGATAAACAATAAATGTTGAATAAACGATGTTGATATGCTAAAAATTAAGAGTCATAAACAATGTTTTAAAAAAATTTAAGAAAGAGTTGGCTCGTCATCATCCTCTTTGGCTTCATCTTGAGGTCTGCTTCTCTTGGTTTGACAATGGTAAAACTGTCCAGATCGTCTATTTTGGCACACAGCAAACTACAAGTCTTCTTGACCAAATCTTCCAACGCAGCTAGTTTAGCCTCGACCTTTGCCTCGAATGCCTGCATCTGTTCTCTGTTCTCCTGTCTGAATCGAGCTTCATCCCTAACTTCTGTTCGCAGATTCTGAACATCTTGCTGAATTTGAAGTAGAATATTGTCGTTTCTGGATGCATAATGGCAGGTTCTGAAGCATTGTCTGCATGTTCTGGTTGAGCTTCAGATGGCTGTGGCTGTTCTTCAGCTGTTGGTTCTGAAGGCTGTTCTTCAGCTATTGGTTCTGAAGGTTGTTCTTCAGCTATGGTTCTGAAGGTTGTTCGTCAGACCGAGATGATGACTTTGCCTTAATCCTATTTGGCTCTAAGTCCTTAAGAGCCTTGAGAAGGCACTTTACAGAAACCTCTTCTTGAATAGGAATTGATATGTCCTCTGCTTGTCGTGCATCGAGAATACTTAAAATTCTTGCAGCTTCCATCTGTCTTTCAAAGAGTGCTTCTTCATCTTCCTCAGGCACTTCTTCAATTGTTTCCGAAACCTCCCCCTGATTGTGTGCAAGAGTTACAAATGTAATTCCGAACGAGGTTCCTCCTGTTCAACCTCCATCTGAACTTGTTCCTCAGTAACCAAAGATTCCTCTGCTTGCAAGTTCTCTTCATCAACCCTTTCTTCAGGGTGTCCTTCAGGTTGTCCTCAGGGAATCTTAGGATCCCCATCTCCCTTTGAGATTCTGTTCTAACTCAGTAGACCTGATTCCTTCTGAAGGGTCAACTTCTTTGTCTTCTTTGGTGATGGAGAGGGTGTTCCTCATTATCGATTCAGAACTACTTGATAATGAGATGCTCTGGATCGTCTTGTCCTTCCCCCTTGTTGCCATTAATCTTCCTTCTCTTGGCTGATCTCTCATCTGCTCAATTTCCACTGGTACTACTCGTGACTTGTTGTACCACTTGCCATTTTTCAGCCTGAAAACCCATCTTCTGAAGCATTTCAGCTCCACCAGTTTTTACTGGAACCTTTTTCTCTGTAAAAGTTTTTAGGCAGAAATTGATTGTGGTATTGAAGATGTCATGAATGAGAGCTGCATACGGCAGTTGACCTTTAGTCTTTGCCACAGTTCTATACATATGCAGTATGACTACATGTGCAAGAAGACTAAATTTGTATTCCTGTCAACAGTGCCCACATCAATTGACTTGGCATCGAATCTTGAGAATCAGTCTTTGATGATGCTTTGGGTCGAAGAGACTCGATCACAATCTTGTGCATCATGATGTGCTTCAGAGGAAAATCATCATAGGCAATATGTGCCTTGGAATCTCTGGAGAAATTTTTCTTTCCCTGTCAGATAAGCCAATGCCTCCTTCGCTGGACATGAATAGGAGTAAACTCCTGCGTTTGACCCCATTATGTGAGCTAATCACATCCTCATGATAGCAAAGTTTATCACCTATCTTGTAATACAAAAAGAGTTTGCATTAAAAGAAAAGGAAATAGACAGCGTGGAGTAGAAATAGGCAACCAAATCAGGATAAATAGGAGTCTTACTTCTACAAAATAACCCAGTTTGCAACTTTTCAGATGCATCTCAGTGGGATTCCTACAACTCAAATACGTCAAGGTCGAAAACATGTCCCTTGTGAGGCATAATACCTCTCTACTTAAGCGTCTCATAATCGCCTTTGATCCGAATTCGAAAGTATTGATCTTTTTGGATAACCTTCCTCATGGCCCCAAAAGATGGTTAAACTTCGCAAGGTTTTATACAAAATTCATCGTCATCTTTGAGCTCTTAGCCTTTCCTTTTCAGCCGTGTCTCCTCGGCACATTCCTTTTAGGAGGGAGACGTCTTTTTCGAGCACAGATTTCTCAGGGACACTTCCCTTTTGACCTTTGTCATCGCCATATTCAATCGTTTCATAATCCGCCCAGAATAACTGTTCTCAATGGCTATCAAGACATTCTAAATATTCTTCATCACTAGAAAACGATAAGCATCAGAAACTTACTGATACTGGTGGAGGACCATCTCTTCTTTCAGATTGTCATAGAGGTGCTTGATTCAACGATGAGCCTTTTCGACCGGGCTCGTCGTATATCTATTGTCGTTCATGTTGGAGATGTT
>JAGVVM010000220.1:0-33570 GCA_019149425.1 Psidium friedrichsthalianum
TTCTGGTAATTGCTTTGATTTGGGATGCGATATAATTGTCAAGTAAATTATTGTACTGTGTGAATCAAGACAAGATAAATTGCATGTGAGTGACAGTTGGGTTGCTTTTGTGTCGACATGCTTGTTTAAGTACCTGAGTGAATCAATGCCCTAGTTGGACTTAAGCGTTGACTCATAGAGATATTTATATCTCACCCGTCGTTGATAAATATTTTTTAGGTCCGTAACTTTGGAGATATAAATGTGGATGAATAGGGTACTATGACCCCTCTTTTGGAGTAGATATGAAGTTAACCCGTCTCGACCCATTATCTTTTTGCTGATCTTAGGAAGCCACCCCGAAGTATGAGGTTGTATAGGCTGTAGCTTCTATAGGGTTAACAAATATCTACTAATGAAAATGGTAGTCTTTTGTTAAGCTAGCTGTGATTGTTTGATCTGTGGTCTTACTTTTCTATCCCTGCTATTTTGACGATTGTTTGGGGAGTTTCGCATTCCGCATGCGTATAATTATAAGATAAAAATAAAGTGGGTCGATGACGTGCCTGGGACGTCACCCTTTTATGACCCGAGGATGTCACATCCCCTCTTTTTGTGGTATCAGAGCAAGGTCAGCCTGATCTACCTAGTCATGGCCTGGAGTGATAAGGTGCGATGGGTATTGGGATAGTTAGTAGGATTAAAACTCTGTGCATGTGATTGTTATTTCGATTCTGAATTGTAGTTGTGGTATGAAGTTCTTATGCATTGCTTTTGGGCGAGCAGGAGTTCATAAGGTCCTGCAGGATGAGCAACCGCATCCCGAGAGTGCCTAGGAGAAGGGTAGCTCGAGAGGATCCCAGGATGGGCGGGATCCTACCAGCGTTGGAAAGCCTGGAGAATATAGTAAGGCAGCAAGTAAGGAACCAAGCTTCCGTTGCTGAGGCCACCCTGTATGAAGATCCGTTGGCTGGAAATGGGAATGGTGGTCATTCAATGCACAAGCTTGTGGAGTAGTTTCTGAAGTTGAAGCCGCCCAAATTTTCAGGAACAGGCGACCCTGAAGCTGCTACCACTTGGGTTGAGGAGTTGGAGAAGGCTTTCACCTTGCTGAGGTGTTCTGAGGAAGACAAGGTAACGCTGGCTTTTACCAACTGCAAGGTAACGCTAGCTCGTGGTGGAAAGCCATGTAAGGGAGGATATTTCCCAAGGCACGGTCACGGTGTGGGATGCTTTCGTGGAAACTTTTAATGGCAAGTACTTCTCAGACTGTGCACGAGAACAAAAGTTGGCTGAATTTCTGCGCCTTCGCCAGAATCAGATGTCGGTGGATCAATACGAGGCGAAATTTGCTGAGTTATCAAAGTACGCGCCAAAAATGGTTGAAGACCCTGTTGACGGGGTGATGAGGTTTAGAGATGGACTGAAGCCTGAGTTGAAGAGTGTGCTAGTGCTATTGAATCTGAAGGACTATGATGAGCTGTATGAAAGGGCCCAGCTGGTAGAAAGGGATTTATCTGAAAGGGCAGCCGCATCTGGATCGCGGTTTACACCTGTTGCAAGAGATAACCGCAGGTTTGGGAAGGGACCGATGGTAGGAGGAAGATATCCCATCCCACCCAATCAAAGAAACGCCATAGGAAAGCCGGCTTATCGGCCCAATGACGTGTGTCGGCTCTGCCATGGGAGGCATGGATCTGCCCCGTGCCCTTTTAGGAGAGGAGCTTGTTTTGGATGTGGTCAGCATGGCCATCAAGTAAAGGACTGTCCGCAGAGGCCGATGGGTTCAAGACCGCTACTGCAAGGAGGACAACTGCAAATGAACGTTCCACAGAATCCTTAGAATCGACCTCCAGCTCAAGGAAGAGTGTATGCTGTCACTCGAGAGGAGGCGAAGGATTCGCCGACCGTTACAGGTACTGTCTTTTTGCACGATCATGTTGCGTATGCTTTATTTGATCCTGGAGCTACGCATTCTTTTGTTGCTGAGCAATTTGTTAAATTAGCTTGGTTGAATTCAGAACCGCTGAGTGTTGCTTTTAAGATTTCTTCGCCGTTAAGAGATAGCGTAATGTCTGCAGTAGGTTATCCTGGCTGTAAGTTGGTCGTAGGTGGTCACGAGGGAAGGATAAATTTAATTGTACTGGAAATGTTCGATTTCGATATTATTATCGGTATGAATTGGCTCTCGAAGCAAAGAGCTTCAATGGATTGTTATCGCAAGGCAATTCATTTTAACCCGCAGGATGGGGTTAGTTTTGAGTTTATTGGAAATGGAGGAGGAACCTCGACTCTGTTAATTTCGTCGCTTGAGACGACTCGTTTATTAGACAGAGGTTGCTATGGGTATTTGGCTTTTGTGGTTGATGTGTCGGTTGAGGAACTGAGGATGGAAGACATTGCTGTAGTAGATGAGTTTGCCGATGTCTTTCCTCAAGTGCTACCAGGTTGCCACCAAAAAGAGAAATAGAATTTGTGATTGAGTTAGTTCCTGGTACGGAGCCAATCTCTAAGGCATCGTATAGGATAGCACCGTCGGAACTTAAGGAATTAAAAGTGCAGATGCAGGAGTTACTGGATAAAGGATTTATCCGCCCTAGTGCGTCGCCATGGGGAGCACCTGTATTGTTTGTAAGGAAGAATGATGGATCGTTGCGTCTATGCATAGATTATCAACAGCTTAATCAGGTAACAATCAAGAACAAGTATCCATTGCCAAGGATCGATGATTTATTTGACCAGCTTCAAGGAGCTTCGGTATTTTCCAAGATTGATCTATGGACGAGATACCATCAGCTGAGGATTAAGAAGGAGGACATACCGAAGACGGCATTTAGGACGCGTTATGGTCATTATGAATTCACTGTAATGCCATTTGGTCTAACAAATGCCCCTGCTGCTTTTATGAATTTGATGAACAGGGTGTTCAAGGAGTATTTGGACAGATTCGTCATTGTATTTATTGATGATATATTGGTGTACTCGAGGAGTTATGAGGATCATGAGCAACACCTAAGGACGGTATTAGGAACTCTTCGAGAACATAAGTTGTATGCCAAGTTCAGTAAGTGCGAATTTTGGCTGACTCGCATAGCTTTTCTGGGTCATGTAATTTCTAGAGAAGGAATTTCTGTAGATCCGGCCAAGATTAAAGCGGTCATGGATTGGCCAAGGCCAACAACGGTGACAGAAGTTCGAAGTTTTTGGGATTGGCAGGCTATTATAGACGTTTCGTGGAAAGATTCTCCGCGATAGCCATGCTTTTGATGCAACTATTGAAGAAGAACGAGAAATTCAAGTGGACAGATAAATGCAAGCATAGTTTCAAGAGCTTAAGCATAGGCTAACTACTGCTCCTATTTTGACGATACCATCTGGTTCTAGAGGGTATGAAATTTATAATGATGCGCCATTTAAAGGATTGGGTTGCGTTCTAATGCAACATGGAAGGGTAGTTGCGTACACGTCTCGTCAATTAAGGCCGCATGAGTTAAAACTACCCGACGCATAACCTGGAATTAGCAGCAGTTGTTTTTGCTCTTAAGATTTGGAGGCATTATCTGATTGGAGAAAGGTTTCAAGTCTACACTGATCATCAGAGTCTTAAGTATCTGTTCTCTCAAAAAGAGTTTAACATGAGGCAGCATCGTTGGTGGAGCTCCTCAAGGATTATGATTGTGAAATTTTGTATCATCCGGGTAAGGCCAATAAAGTTACAGATGCGTTGAGTCGGAAGTCAGCCATTGCTTAGATGATGGTGCATGAGTGGCATCTCTTGGAGGAAGTGCGAGATTCAGATGTTAAGTTGGAGGTGAATCATTTGTCAGGTCTAATGGCTACGTTGAGAATTGAGCTAGAAGTGCAGGCTAGAGTTAAGGCCTTGCAGTCGTCGGATCCTGCAATTCAGAAGATCCTTTAAGAGGACTCAGGAAAAAGAAAAGCCGACTTCCACGTAGCCGAGGACGGAATACTGAAGTTTCAAGGACGTTTGTGTGTGCCTACTGATGAAGGTCTAAGAGAAGAAATTTTATCGGGGGCACACCATAGCAATTATAGTATTCATCCAGGTAGCACGAAGATGTACCAGAATTTGAAGCAATACTACTGGTGGAATGGAATGAAAGCTGACATAGCCAAGCATGTGGCAAAGTATTTGACTTGCCAGCAGGTCAAGGCTCAGCACTGTAAGCCTGGAGGATTGCTGCAGCCATTGGAGATCCCTGAGTGGAAATGGGAGCATATCACAATGGATTTCGTGATGGGATTGCCAAGGAGTCAGAGAGGAAATGATTCGATTTGGGTCGTAGTCGACAGGTTGACGAAGTCAGCACATTTCATCCTAGTGAGAAAAGACTTTGCTTTGGACAGATATGTCGAACTCTATGTGAGGCACATAGTGAGACTTCATGGAGTGCCAGTGACAATCACATCAGATCGTGATCCCAAGTTCACTGCCACATTTTGGAAAATTTACAAGCTGTGTTGGGAACGAAGTTACAGTTTAGTACAGCATTTCATCCTCAGACGGATGGTCAATCTAAAAGGACTATTCAGACGCTCGAGAACATGTTGCGAGCTTGTGTTTTAGATTTCAAAGGAAGTTGGGAGGATCAACTGCATTTGGTCGAGTTCGCCTACAATAACAACTTCCAACAAAGTATCAAGATGGCGCCTTTCGAGGCATTATATGGTAGGGCCTGTAGGACTCCAGTCTGTTTGGACGCGGTAGGTGAAAGGAAGATCACCGGTCCTAAGTTGGTGCAACAATCAATAGAGGCTGTCAAGCTCATTAGAGATAGACTCAGAACAGCGCAGAGTCGTCAGAAAAGTTACGCTGATAGGAGACGTAGACCTCTAGAATTCCAAGTGGGTGATCATGTGTTCCTGAAGGTGTCACCGATGAGAGGGACATCCCGTTTTAGCAAAAAGGGAAAGTTGAGCCCGAGGTATGTAGGACCATTTGAAATTCTCGAGCAGATAGGAAATCTGGCTTATCGTCTCGCATTGCCGCCAAGACTTGCGCAAGTGCATAACGTCTTCCATGTATCGATGCTGAGGAAGTATGAGCCTGACCCAGCTCATGTGTTGAGTTTCGAAGAAATCGAGCTGGATGAGCGAGCATCGTATGTGGAGCGTTCTGTGAGAATCATAGACAGAATGGACCAAATACTTCGACACAGGACGATTCCCTTAGTCAAAGTGGTTTGTGACGTAGCTAGCAACGACACCTAGAGGGGGGGTGAATAGGTGCTTCTGAAAAATTTGAGTTATAAGCGCACAGAAGCCAAGTATTGAAGCTAAACAAATTAAGTATGCACGAGATAAAGGAGTTCAGAAGGAGAAATGTGCACACAGATTTATAGTGGTTCGGCTATAGTAAGCCTACGTCCACTCTCCCACGATGACAGCCGATTGGCTGGATTTCACTATGATGATCACAAGATTACAATGAACTTCTCTCAACTTACTCACAAGAGTATTTCCACGAGAAGTTAAAATTATCTCAACAACTTTTGCTCGTCTCTTTTTTCTTTTTTTATATTCTTTTCAATCCTTGAACGAATACCAGCACTCTCCTTTTATACCCCTTTCACCTCGAACTAGCCGTTGTCAAAGTGCTCCATGGGATCACTCGTCAATCTTCAATCAACCTTGATTGATGCGAGATAAACTTAGAAAGATGCTAGATAGCCGTTGAAGAAAGATTCTGGTAACTTCAGATTCAGTCGCCCATACAACTAAATCTTCAGTTTCCATTTACGTGAGATGTTGAATCTTCTAAGGAAGGAAAGAAAGATAATATCCAATCAAGGATTCTGTCCTAATAAAGATGGACAATCATCCTGAAGATCGAATCCTTTCCCTTCCCGTAATTTCCGAAATCAATCAGACTTTCGTCAATCGTGGGCCTTCTTAGTCTAGTTGCAGAATCTGAATCTGTTCAGAAACAGCTTTTAAACAATTTGAAGTCTCTGAATCTGATTCAGATTTTCTCTGTGAATTTGAGCTCTTACGAATCCTACTGTCGACATCTCACATGAGTCTTCTTGAGGTCTTCCAAGGCAATGCTGTCCTCCATCTGAATCCATTTGAGGCAGTCAAACACTTCATCTGAATTATTCAGACGCAGACTCCTCCTTCCGATTCCCTTAGAGGCACAAGCATAGTTCCTCCTTCTGACCATTTAGAAGCACTATGGTGACGACTCTTCCTTGAGTCTGAACGCCAGTTGTGGGATATTCAAGGCTCTTTTCACATCGTGATTTCTGCAAGGAAAATATTCTTCCATTAACTAGACTTCTTAAAACAAGTTTTGTCAGAATCAAAATTCTTGGCGGGATAGTTTCCTCAACAATCTCCCCCTTTTTGATGATGACAAAACTCCTTCGGTTTTAAGCAATGATAAAGTAAAATAATTTTAGATTAAGCACGAAAGATTCTTTGTAATGAAATGATTAAATTATAAGAATCTTTTAATAATAAAGATGGATAAAAAAAAACTTTCGAGAAGTGCAACAGGGTGAGCGATATTATGCTTCTGAAAAGATATTACCGTATGATGCTTCTGAAAAAGATATCACCGTAACATGCTGCGGTTGCACATTGTTATAAGTTTAGCCAGTTTAGCCACCTACAAACAGTTCATGCCTTCTCCCCTGATTGTTATATGTTTAGCCACCTGTAAACAATTCATGCCTTCTCCCCCTTTTTGTCATCAACAAAAAGAGATACAGATAATAAATGATGAATATACATAATAAATGATTAAGAGTCATGAACAATGTTTAAAGAAAAGAATTTAAGAAAGAGTTGGCTCGTCATCATCCCCTTTGGCTTCATCTTGAGGTCTGCTTTTCTTGGATCTGACAATGGTGAAACTGTCCAGATCGTCTATTTTGGCACAAAGCAAACTACAAGTCTTCTTGACCAAATCTTCCAACGCAGCTAGTTTAGCCTCGACCTTTGCCTCGAATGCCTGCATCTGTTCTCTGTTCTCTTGTCTGAATCGAGCTTCATCTCTAACCTCAGTTCGCAGATTCTGAACGTCTTGATGAATTTGAAGTAAAAGATTGTCAGATTCTGGATGAGTAATGACAGGTTCTGAAGCATTGTCTGCATCATATGGTTGAGCTTCAGATGGCTGTGGCTGTTCGTCAGCTATTGGTTCTGAAGGCTGTTCCTCAGCTGTTTGATCGGAAGACGGTTTCTCAACTAGTGGTTCTGAAGCCTGTTCTTCAACTGTTTGATCGGAAGACGGTTTCTTAGTGGTTCTGAAGGCTGTTCTTCAGCTGGCTGTTCAGAAGTTGTTTCTCAGCTGTTGGTTTTGAAGGTTGAGATGATGACGTCGCCTTAATTTTTTCTGGCTCTAAGTCTCTGAAGAGCCTGGAGAAAACACTCCTGACAGGAACTTCTTCCTGAAGAATAATTGGTAAGTCCTCTTCTGGTCGTGCATCGAGAAGACTTAGAACTCTTGCAGCTTCCATCTGTCGTGCAAAGAGTGCTTCTTCATCTTCTTCAGGCACTCCTTCAGTTGTTTCCAGAACCTCCCCCTGAGGTTGTGCAAGAGGTGTAGCTTCTGAACGAGGTTCCTCCTGTTCAACCTCCATCTGAACTTGTTCCTCAGTAGCTGAAGGTTCCTCTGCTGCAATCTTTTTCTGCTTCTCCTTCTGTAATTTTGTTCTCATCTTAGTAGACCCTGATTCCTTCTGAAGGGTCAATTTCTTTGTTTTCTTTGGTGATGCAGAGGGTGTTTCCTCATTGTCAGATTCAGAACTGCTTGAGGAAGAGATGCTCTGAATCTTCTTTTCCTGCACCTTTGTCGCCATAACCTTCCTTCTTTTGGCTGATCTCTCATCTTTCTCAAATTCCACTGGTACTTTTCGTGACTTGTTGTACCACTTGCCATCTTTCAGTCTGAAGCCCATCTTTTGAAGCATTTCAGCTCCACCAGTTTTGACTGGAACCTTTTTCTCTGTAAGAGGTTTAGGCAGGATTTGATTATGGTATCTGAAGATGTCATGGATGAGAGCTGCATATGGCAGTTGACCTTTAGTCTTTTGCACAGTTCTATACATATGCAGTATGACTACATGTGCAAGACTAAACTTGTATCCTGTCAACAGTGCCCACATCAACTTAGCCTCGAATCTTGAGGTGTCAGTCTTTGATGATGCTTTGGGTCGAAGAGACTCGATCACAATCTTGTGCATCATGATGTGCTTCAGGGGAAAATCATCATAGGCAATATGTGCCTTGGAATCTCTGGAGAAATTTTCTTTCCCTGTCAGATATGCAAAAGCCTCCTTCGGCTGGACATTGATAGGAGTAAACTCTCTGAATTTAACCCCCATTAAATGAGCCAATTCATCATCCCTCAAATAGCAGAGTTTATCACCTATCTTGTAATACAGAGAATTTGCATTAAAGAAGGACAGTGTGGAGTAAAAATAGGCAACCAAATCAGGATAAATGGGAGCCTTCCTCTCCACGAAATAATCCAGTTTGCATTTTTTCAGATGCATCTTCAGAGGGATTCCGACAGACTCCAAATAATCAAGGTCAAAAACTCTGTGAGGCATAATACCTCTCTCTTTAAGAGTCTCAAATCTGTCCTTGTGATCCGAATTCAGAAAGTATTGATCGGTATAACCTTCTTCCCTGGCCAAACGAGGTTTAAACTTCGCAAAGTTATTATACAGGTAGTCATCGTCATCCTTTGACTCTTCTGCCTTTCCCTTTTCAGCCGTTTCCTTCGGCACATTCCTTTTGGGAGACGTCTTTTCGAGACTGATTTTTCAGGGATCACTACCCTTTTTCCCTTTTTCATCGCCATATTCAAAGTATCATCATCGCCCGGAATGACAGTTCTCAATGGCTTATTCAGACACTCTAAGTATTCTTCCTCACTAGAAAAACGGTAAGTATCCAGAAACTTACTGACACTGGTGTACGCACCATCTCTTGCTTTCAGATTGTCATAGAGATGCTTGATACGATGAGCCGTCTCGACTTTCTCGTCGAAATACTCTCTTGTCTTCATTGTTGGAGATGATTCTGAAACTCGTGGTCGCTTCCCGATTCTCTGAGAACCTTCTGCCTGTTCAGATTGTGGACCAGATGTCTTCTTCGCCGTCGAGGATGATTTCGGAGCCATTTAGAAAGAGGAATGTGAAGAAGAAAAGATGAGGTCTTTTGAGAGCAAAAGGACTTGTGAAAAACTCGGAAGGGTTTAGGGTTTTTCAGAGAAAGAAAGTTCAATATATTAAAGGGCAACACATAATAACGCTATTTTTGGCAATAGAATCAGGAAAATTTCGAAAATATTTTGAACGAAACAATTAAATCAATCAAGATAGAATTGAATTAGAGAACGTACCTTTTGTCTTGGATTCTATCATTCGAACAAAATTACTTACTTGGAATTTCGAATAATTTGATATCTTGCTCCCGAAGTTTCATATAATCTGCTTCTGAATCTGAAACTTTGGGCTGACCTTTCAATTTGCGTCTGAAGACCTAGTCTCTGAGATAATTTGGCTTGATAGTTTCCTGTTTCTTATAGAACTTAACAAAAAGGGTTAGTGATTGATAATCTATCACGAATAAAATTAAAACTTAGCTTATCAAGGGGCTTGGTAAAAATGTCTGCAAGTTGATTCTTCGTGTCCACATGATGAATCTGAACTTCTTGGTTCTGAACATGATCTCGTATAAAGTGATGTTTTATTTCAATGTGCTTCGCTCTCGAGTGGAGTATTGGATTTTTGGTGAGATTGATTGCGCTTGTGTTGTCGCAAAGAATTTCGACATTTGAAGCTTCAATTCCGTAATCCCTTAGTTGCTGCTTCAACCATAGAATCTGAGCACAACAGCTTCCGAGAGATACATATTCTGCTTCTGCTGTTGATAGAGCCACGGTGCTTTGCTTCTTAGAAAACCATGAGATTAGCATATCTCCCATTAATTGACACGTTCCAGAAGTGCTTTTTCTATCAACTTTGCAACCGCTAAATCTGCATCTGAATATCCTTTTAGCACAAAAGTTGATTCTTTTGAGTACCATAGTCCGAGATTTGGATAAGTTCCAATGTATTTGATGATTCTTTTCAGAGCCGAGAGATGCGATTCCCTGGGACTGGATTGAAATCTTGCGCATAAACATACACTATACAAGATATCAGGCCTTGATGCCGTAAGATACAGAAGCGAGCCAATCATGCTGCGATATAGCTTCTGATCCACTTCCTTTCCATCTTCATCCTTGTCCAATTTTGATGAATGGGCCATGGGAGTTTCCATCTTTTTGCTATTCTGCAAACCAAACTTCTTTACAATTTCAAGAGCATATTTCTCTTGATGGATAAAAATCCCTTTCTCAGATTGATGAATCTGAAGTCCGAGAAAGAAATTTAGTTCTCCCATCATGCTCATTTCGAATTCATCCTGCATAGCTTTGGAGAAATTCTTACAAAGAGACTCGTTAGATGAACCAAATATTATGTCATCAACATAAATCTGAACGATCAGAATGTCTTTACCCTGCTTCTGAATAAACAGAGTAGTGTCTACTGTGCCTTTTGTGAACTTCTTTTGAGAAAGAAAGTTACTTAACCTTTCATACCAGGCGCGAGGAGCTTGTTTTAAACCATATAGAGCTTTGTTCAGTAGATAAACTAGATCCTTTCCTCTTGGTTCTTCGAACCCTGGTGGTTGTTCAACGTAAACTTCTTCCTTGATGTAGCCATTTAAGAAAGCACTCTTTACGTCCATCTGAAACAACTTAAAATCGTTGTAACAAGCATACGCGAGAAGTAGCCTGATGGCTTCTAATCTGGCAACTGGTGCATATGTTTCATCATAATCTATCCCTTCTTCTTGGGAGTACCCTTTTGCAACCAATCTTGCCTTGTTTCTGACTACTTTTCCTTTATTGTCCAGTTTGTTTCTGAAAACCCATTTTGTGCCGATGACAGGTCTGTCTTTGGGTCTTGGCACTAATTTCCAGACGTTGTTGATCTTGAATTGCTGGAGCTCTTCTTGCATTGCATTTATCCAGCTTTCATTGATTAGAGCTTCTTCAACACTTTTTGGCTCCAATTCAGATACTAGTGCGAAGTTTCCTGATAGTTCTCTTATCTTCGATCTGGTTCTTATACCTTCATCCAAGTTTCCTAAAATGAGATCCTTTGGATGACTGGACTTGTGCTTCCAGTTTGTGTTGAATCTTTCATCTTCTTGCGAAGTGGTACAGTCGTTCTGCCTTTCTGCTTGATCTGAAGAAGTGGTTGCTTCGGGTTCATGAATCTGAATATCTCTTGAACCATTATCTTCTTCTGGGTTGAGATATATAGTTGGCGTTTGAATAGCTTCTTCCTTGTCTCCTTCCTTCTGACTGCATTCTGCGAATTTGACATTCATTGATTCTTCTACCGTTCGAGAGGATTTGTTGAAGACTCGAAAGGCTTTGCTAGTTGTTGAGTATCCTAGGAAGATTCCTTCATCTGACTTACCATCAAACTTGCCAACACGATCATTAGCGTTTTTCAAAATAAAGCATTTACTGCCAAATATATGGAAATATGAAAGATTTGGTTTCCTTTCCTTAAAAATTTCGTAAGGAGTCTTTTCAAGGATGGGTCTTAAGGAAACTCGATTCAGAATGTAACAAGCTGTTGAAACTGCTTCTGCCCAAAAATGAGATGCAATTTTACTTTCAATAAGAAGAGTTCGTCCCATTTCTTGTAAGGAACGATTTTTCCTTTCAACAACCCCATTCTGTTGAGGTGTGTAAGGAGTAGAAAAGGTATGTTTAATTCCAGTATCATCACAGAAACTGGAGAAATCCTGGTTTTCAAACTCTCCACCGTGATCGGTTTTAATGCAAGAAATCATAAAACCTTTTTCATTCTGAATCCTTTTTGAAAATTTTGCAAATGCAGCAAATGTATCACTCTTGTGAGCTAAGAAAATAACCCATGTGAATCTGGAGAAATCATCAACAATAACCATACAGTATTTCTTACCTCCAAGACTTAGAATCTTGTTTGGTCCAAAGAGGTCCATGTGAAGCAACTGTAATACACGATTAGTTGAAACATGATTTATGGGCTTAAAAGTGCTTCTGACCTGTTTTCCCAAAGTGCATGCAGTGCATAGATCTGGCTTTTCAAATTTTGTTTGGGGTAGTCCTCGTACCAGGTTTTTGGAAGATAATTTCGAAATATGCTTAACACTTATGTGGCCAAGCTTCCTGTGCCAGAGATCAGATTCATCTTTGACCGAGATGAGGCACTTAATTTCTTCAGATGCAACATCCAGAAGATAGATGTTTCCATGACGATATCCAGAAAAACTCTGTTTATTGTCACTACTAATACCTGTGCATTTCATATCTTGAAAACAAATTTTATATCCAGAATCACATAGTTGACTTACCGATATCAGATTGTACTTCAAACCTTTAACGAGATATACATCGTTAATAATGAGATTTCCAATCTTAACTGTTCCTTGTCCTATTACCTTACCTTTATTCTTACCTCCAAAAGATACGCTTCTGCCACTAATCATGGATAATTTAGTAAAGTTTTCTGGATTACCAGTCATATGACTTGAGCATCCGCTGTCCAGAAACCATTTCTTATTTCCCTTTCGAGGTACCTGCAAGAGAAAATAATCTTACCTTTGTTTTGGTACCCTCATTTACTGGGGTCCATGGATGTTAGTGTATGCAGATCTATTCACAGGTTTCCATACAAACATGCATTCAATTTTACTGTGATTTCTACCACCACAGTTTGAGCAACTTCTAGAGTAATGTGATCCTGTGAATCTGTGTGGATACTGTGAAGGAGGTGAACTAGTATCCTTCTATAAAAGTTCTGTGGATAATGAGCATTGTAATCATTTTGAGAATGAGGAGTTCTATGTATGTTCTGAAAGCGTCTAACAGAATAATAAGATCTATAATGATTTTGCGAATGATATGGCTTGTAACAATTCTGTGATGGTCTAGAATATTGCCTATATGAATGATGCGTTTGATATGGTTTTGAAACCAGATTTTGAAAATGATTATGAGATAAGATTGCTTGTAAGGTTGAAGTGACGATTTAGTAAATTTCTTGAAGAAATGTTGTTGATATGCAGATTTGGTAGGTCGATGTTTCAACCTGTTTTCAGAATCTGAAAAGTTGTTTTCAAAATTATCTAGTTTTTCAAAACCGAGACCAGATTTTTTGCCAAAAGGAATTTGGGTGGAAATGATATTTTCCAGATTTCTGGAGCTTTGAGAAAACTTCTTAGTAATGTTTTCAATTTTGGTTTTTAACGAATCGTTTTCCTTTAAAGTAAGATCATGACTTTCCTTTAAAGAGTGGAATTCCTTTTGTAAAAACTCAATCCTATCTTTTTGAGAAAGATCTTGCTGTTTCAAAGATTGATTTTCCCTTTTTAAAACTGAAATCTTTTTGATAACTTCTTTATAGTTTTTGCACAGCTCAGTTATATATTCGGAGACATTATCAGGTAGCTCAGAAAGGTTTACCTCTGTGTCTGATTCTGAGTCTGAATCTGAATTTGCCATGAGACATATGTTTGCATAGTCCTCGTCGCTTTCTTCAGAATCACTTAGTGTTTCTGCCTTCAAAGCCTTCTTGTATTTCTCAAATTGGCTTTATCCTTCTTCAGCAGTGGACACTTGGGTTTAATATGTCCCACTTTCTTGCAATGAAAGCATACGATGTCTTTGCTTTCCTGTTTGTCATGACCAGACTGTTTTTGGTCGTTCCTTCTGAAAGTCTTCTTTCCCTTGAAGAATCTACCTTTCTTGACCATCTTTCTGAACTTTTTCACCATTAATGCAAGCTCTTCATCGTCTTCATCTTCATCATCTGAATCTGAAATTTCACCATCAAAGTTAGATGAAAGAGCAATTGACTTCTTACCTTTTGAAATCTCTGGTTTGTTATTGTTCCTCTCTGTCTCATATGATTGCAGAGTTCCAACTAACTCGTCGATGGATAGTGGTCTTATAGTTTGACATTCCTGAATGGAAGGCTTGATGTAGTTCCATTCTTCGGTTAATCCTCGGAGGATTTTTCTGACCTGCATTGGTTCAGCAACAGGAGCACCTTGTTGTGCCAGACCACTAGCCAGAATCTGAAACCTGTCAATCATCTCAGCTATTGTTTCGTCAGGTTTCATTTTAAAGGCTTCATAGTCACTCAGTAGTATACTGAGTTTAGTTTCTTTGACACGATTAGTGCCCTGATACGTGACATGTAGTCTGTCCCATATCGCTTTTGCAGATTCTTCTTCTGCCACACGATTATATATTGGTGAGGATAGAGCACAGAAAAGTGAGTGAACAGCTTTAGAGTCGAGTCCTTGTCTCTTGATTCTTTCAGTATCTGTAAGAGTTGCTGGGTTTCCTTCTGATCCCGTATTTGCGGAAATGATAGGGACCACTCCTCTGGTTACTACATCCCACATTTGATCATCTAGTGCTTTGATGAACCACTTCATCTTGTTGCACCAAACGTTGTAATCCTTTCCGTCGAAGTACGGTGGTTTGTTGTGGAATGATGAGTCGCCAGAACCTGAGAAGTTGTTGCTAGACATGATAGATCGTTAGCTCTGAAGTAGAACACTTCACAGATGTGAGCAACCTGCTCTGATACCAATTGACGTAGCTAGCAACGACACCTAGAGGGGGGGTGAATAGGTGCTTCTGAAAAATTTGAGTTATAAGCGCAAGCAAACACAGAAGCCAAGTATTGAAGCTAAACAGATTAGTATGCACGAGATAAAGGAGTTCAGAAGGAGAAATGTGCACACAGATTTATAGTGGTTCGGCTATAGTAAGCCTACGTCCACTCTCCCACGATGACAGCCGATTGGCTGGATTTCACTATGATGATCACAAGATTACAATGAACTTCTCTCAACTTACTCACAAGAGTATTTTCACGAGAAGTTAAAAAGCTATCTCAACAGTTTTTGCTCGTCTCTTTCTCTTTTTTTTCTTCTCAATTTTGAACGAATACCAGCACTCTCCTTTTATACCCCTTTCACCTCGAACTAGCCGTTGTCAAGGTGCTCCATGGGATCACTCGTCAATCTTCAATCAACCTTGATTGATGCGAGATAAACTTGGAAAGATGCTAGATAGCCGTTGAAGAAAGATTCTGGTAACTTCAGATTCAGTCGCCCATACAACTAAATCTTCAGTTTCCATTTACGTGAGATGTTGAATCTTCTGAGGAAGGAAAGAAAGATAATATCCAATCAAGGATTCTGTCCTAATAAAGATGGACAATCATCCTGTAGATCGAATCCTTTCCCTTCCCGTAATTTCCGAAATCAATCGGACTTTCGTCAATCGTGGGTCTTCTTAGTCTAGTTGCAGAATCTGAATCTGTTCAGAAACAGCTTTTAAACCATTTGAAGTCTCTGAATCTGATTCAGCTTTTCTCTGTGAATCTGAGCTCTTACGGATCCTACTGTCGACATCTCACATGAGTCTTCTTGAGGTCTTCCAAGGCAATGCTGTCCTCCATCTGAATCCATTTGAGGCAGTCAAACACTTCATCTGAATTATTCAGACGCAGACTCCTCCTTCTGATTCTCTTAGAGGCACAAGCATAGTTCCTCCTTCTGACCATTTAGAAGCACTATGGTGACGACTCTTCCTTGAGTCTGAACGCCAGTTGTGGGATATTCAAGGCTCTTTTCACATCGTGATTTCTGCAAGGAAAATATTCTTCCATTAACTAGACTTCTTAAAACAAGTTTTGTCAGAATCAAAATTCTTGGCGGGATAGTTTCCTCAACAATGGAGTGAAAAGTGCTTCTTCAATTGTCAAATCTTGAGGCAATGGCACAGACTATCCGGAACCCGACTTCACATGTGAAGCTGTGTACAGACCGTCTGGACGTTCTCAAATATGGTCGCTTGGCATAGACATCGGGTTGATACTCGGCCTCTCAAGGGCATCTATTTGGCATTTCGAAGGAAATGGGGAATCGACTCGAATGTGAGGCGACATTTCAAATGTAATGGGCATATAGCATGATCCGTCAGAGGGACTCGAGTTGCAATGATAGTCATTCATTCTTTCAGCTAGCAAAATGTCTATGTCTAATTGACTGGCTACCTTTGTCTTGATCATGTACCAATAGGGTGCTTTGATGCATGGCTACAAAAAAAATATGAATGATCAAGTATGAGATTGACTAAAGGTCGCAACGGCTAAGACAGAGTCTATTAGTCTTTTGCTAATTCCCCGACAAGAAATAAGACAAATTAAGTTTCGTTCAATCTGAAGTTGAAAAGAAGTAAAGAACAAGAAACACAAACCTTTTTTCTGCCATAATAGAACAGTAGAGGAAGAACACTCATGCTTTTTAGTTAGTCTCAAGACAAGGGTTCACTCAATGCAATGCTTAAAGTGAATTGAATTTGCTAATCTGATTGAAGGTTCGTCAATGAATTTTCTGTTCTTTCATTTCTTTTCTTTTCTTTGAAAACATGCTAGTTATAACATTGCTCATTCTAAAAAAAATCCATATTAAATTTAAAATGCGGGGTAAAGTTAGACCTCAATAGTTCAGCCACATGTTGAAATGCCATGCACTTTCCTCTTTTTTATGGACGGACACCACGAACCGACCTGTATGACATGTAAAGAGGAGATACATTTTGATTAACTTGAAAATATTGTATATTAGAAAAGAGCATGATGTAAGACAAAGGAGATTAGTTAACTATTTACCTATATTAATGGAAAATTGTCAGAATTTAGTTAGCTTCCTTAATTAAAAAACTAAAAGAAAAATTATTTCGTTCATTCCTCGCTCAAGTTCATTTTTCGCCTATATGCTGAGACGTGATTCATCTAAACGATATTAGAGAAGATTATTATTTATAAGTAATTATATGAAAACAAATAATAAACAATGGACAAATTGAATATTAGAATAATAAATATTAAATCACGCTTTCATCTGATAGCTTAAGCTTTTGGAATAATTAGCAGTGGTCCTACAAAATTTCACGTGGTATCAAAGTAGGAGATCCTGGTTCAAATCTTTTCAGACTCCTATTTACCTCCCTAATGATATATTGTCACGCTCAATACTGGTAAAAAAGACCAGATTAAGCGTGAGGAGAAGTGTTAGAGTAATTAACTATTAAACTACGCCTTCATTCATTTTTAGAACAGTTGATAGTGGTCTTACAAATTCTCACACTGAAAATCTAAAATGTCCCCGTTTATCTAATTTGTGAACAAAATAACTGTGATGAATCTATTTTCAAACCTGTGGATAAAAGCAAAAATATCTTTCGATATAATGGTTCTAAGCAAAATCTTCTTGTTGAAGTAGCCAATCAACGTAGTGAACTTCAGACATTATAAAGGTTCTTTTCGAGTTATTTGTGTCTTTTCATGCGAGTGTGATTGTCAAACATTTGAGTCGTCTTATCAAATGATAAGTGCACTTCTTGCTGAGGCAGAGTATAAAACTCTATACTTCTATAAACCGTATGATTAATTTGGTGAAAAATCAGAGGCAACACAAAATGTGGCCATGTGATATGGTCTCCTCAGAGGCGAAAAAAAAAGGAGAACCTTAGAAAGACAAACACATAGAAGATATAGAGAGTCGAATACCTATGCAATCAACTAGAAGACGCCCGTCAAAGAATTGGCCGGTTGGATGCTTGAAGAAAGTCTCGCCTTAAGGTAGCTTCCCGACAACTGGATATGCCGGTGCACCCATGAGGAGGTAGTTCCTGATGTCACTTATCGAGTACCGAAGTCGATAATCGGCTCGTAGTGACGAGGGGTTATTGGTGATACCGTCTTCAACGCGAAGCACCAAAGCAAGAGGGACATTACCTAATCATCATGGCAGATTTTCGTGTGGAGAAATGATGAAGTGCAATATGAATGTTCAAATGTTGAAGGGATCTTGCTCTGGCTCTTGTTTAATATGATGCTACTTGCAACCTCAAGGGCTCAACGAATGGTGTTGGGAAATGAGTTATTGAGCGGGTTAATGGAGGACAGTTTGCATGACAGCATTGCTTGCTCTAGTAAGTTAGTATGTTATGAGATGGAGGGTGGGCAATGTTAACGTGCACGGATTGGGTGTTCTTGAAATTACATGAATAACCAAGGTCGAATGTACAATCAATATCATCTTTTTGTGGTAAATCACCTTTCATTGCTTCACCAAATGAAATAAAGGATGACTACTCCCAAAACAAGCTAAGAAGGAACGGTTGATATTGCCAGCTAATGTCCTGATACCTTACGTTCTTTCTTAAAGGACTTGCTTATAAAGATATAAAAGGTCACGAGTTGGACTCCCGATATTTCTTTTCTTAAATGAAATAAAGGATGTCTACGTGTGGCTATGTTCAATCCTGTATCTCATGTGTAAGGTTACATGCACGAAAGCGGGAGAAATTGGAGTACCTGGTATGATCAGACATTGTTTTTCATGAAATAAATTTCTCATTTTGGCATTAAATTCCAAACTTTTGCGGAAAATTCCAACATAATTTTTTCATTTAATCTTCACCAAAAATTATTTATGTAGACTTGTGCCACATAGGGTGGTCCGCCATGAATGAACTATCACGTCAGCTATTTTCAGCAGAAAATTGATTGGAAGAACTACATGAAATTCCTGCATAAAATTTTGAACTAACTTGGAAAAAATTAAAAATTTAAGGAGTGAATAACATCCGTATAATAAGTTAAGACTGGATAATTTTTTCAAAAAGTGTTAAAAGCAATATGCTTTGTTCATAATGTTGGTCAGTTTCTCTAATAATTTGACTTTTTGAAGAGACTGAGATAATGGCCACACTCCTTGTAAATGCTTCTTAACCATTTGTTCATCTATTTTTTGACATCATATGTATCAATATCTCATAGACCCGCAAATCGAAGCAAAGATGTCACTCCCTCCAGCATGGACCTCTTACATGTAACAAGGTGATTTGTTGTGCCTATGAGGGATCAGCCCGATCTTTTTTCTCCCGATTACACCTAATCTCGTGGTTCTCCTTAAAGAAGGATCATTGAATAAGCATGAGAGGGACACATAGCCTAATTAGTAACTCTTTCTTGTGGTACAAAAAAATTTATGTCAGTTATGATTGAGCAGGGCTATAAGAAAACTTCCTTGAATAACTGTGTGTTTGTACGAAAAATTTCTGATGATGACTTTGTTATTCTCTTGTTTATGTTGATTATTGGTACGAGTGTTTCACGAATTGAGTTGTGAAGAAATAGTTGAGCAAGTCTTTTGTCATGAAAGACTGAGCCCGGCGAAGCATATTCCTAGTATTTCCTAGTATTAGATTACTTGAGACATGAATTCTAAGAAGTTGTTCTTGTTGCAAGAGAAGTATATTGAGAAATTTCTTTAGAAATTTCACATAAGGAAGGTTAAAGTAGTTAGTACTCCTCGTGCTGCCAACTTTAAGTTGAGTGCAAAGCAAAGCCCTATGACTGATAAAGAGAAGAAAGACATGGAAACTGTTCCCTATGCCTTAGCTGTGAGAAGCTTAATGTATGCGATAGTATGTACACGACTAGACTTGGTGCATACAGTTGGTGTTGCTAGTCTCTATTGTCAAATTTGGGAAGAGAGCATTGGAATGTGGTCAAATGGATCATGAGGTATCTTCAGGAAAACTTCCGGTTTGAAACTCAATTTCAAGATCGGAAAAGTAGAGTTAGTGGAATACATAGATTCTGACTTGTTTGGAGATATTAATACACGTGAATCTACTTCTGGTTATTTAATTTCCTTTCTCGGTGGGGTTGTGTCATGGAAGTCAATGTTGCAAAAGTGTGTTGCACTTTCTACAATCGAGGCAAAATTTATTGCAGCGACCGTAGCTAGTAAAGAGTTGCTATGGCTAAAGAAGTTCTTGGGAGAACTTGAGTTCAAGCATTAAAGGTATGTGTCATTTTGTGATAACCAAAGTATGATTCATCTTGGTAAGAATTCAACTTTTCATTCTAGATGGAAACATACTGATTTTAGATATCATTGGATAAGAGATGTTGTAGATGAAAAGTTGTTGAACTCGAAAAAATCCATATGGATAATAATGGTTCCAATTTGATGACAAAGACTACCAAGGGAGAAGCTTCAATATTGCCGATCAATAGTGGGGTTGGTCAATCTCTCGACATCATTGTGAGAGGGAGATTTATTAGCTAGGTTCACTATTATATGGAGAAAGCCCAATGAATTGCAATCCTGAAGGCTTAAGCCCATATAATGGTATATATGGATAAAATAGGGTTTTTCACTATTGTTTTTATGTCGTAGCTGCAAAAGATTTTCTTTTTGAGGCGTGGTAGCGAGAATAAAGAGAAGAAAATCTAAAAAGATGTGCTATCGAATTTTCATCAAGCGGGTACAATTCAATTATCAAGCTGACATCGAAGGTCGATTCGTGGTCCGATTGCTCGCAACGCAATGTTCTCAAATAAATCGGTTTGATTTTCATCTAGATCTTCTTTCATTAGGTTTTTTGTAGGTAGAACTAAACCTGCATTTTGATGAGATTTATCTTTGATCTCTTGCAAATTCACATATATTGCCAGGAATAGTATCATTGATGTTGTTGTTGCTTTGTACCTCTAGTATTAACTAGAGAAGAACATTTTCACCCAATTCATTGGCAGTGAAGATTTTTGGTGGACTCCGGTCTGTGGTTTTTTATCTCCTCACATCGGGGAGATTTTCCACCTGAAAACCACCTTGTGCTTGAGGTTGTTTGATGATATAGTGCACCTTGCGCTTGAGGTTGTTTGATGATATAGTGTCCTATTATATCGTTTCCTATTAGATTTGCATAAGAGGGGAGATTGCTATATTCCGCCTCGCTAATTCGATATTGTTCTGTTTGTTTTTAGTCTCCTAACAGCTAGGCCTATCTTACTCTTTTAATTTTCCCTTTTGAAGTTCCATCTGGGATGTAGAAATTGTGGCTCAATCAACCTTTAAGAATGTAAGCCAAGTTCCTTGCTCATGTGGATCCGGCCACACTTCGACACATTACCACCAAAGGAATATTCATTGAATATTAATTAGTTGTATATTTAGATTAAAATTTCATGATTTGGGTATAATTGCAATGACTTTCCTGGACATTTTTTTGTGTCCAATCGAGTCCTTCAACTATACATATCTCACCGTTCATGTTGGTCCTAAAGTTCAAAAAAGTTCTTACGGAAACACTGACGTGGCCATTAATAGCCACGTTGGCTCTTATATCTAATACCCAATGACCCATCCAAGCTTGAACGCTAGATTGTGGCAGCCCTACCGAAGTCCGTGGCCGACTTGATACTATCCGCTTTGGTTGCAGCTCATCAACACCCTACATTTTAAGAACATATCGCGCTAGCTTTACGGTTATGTGTGGCAATATAGATTTAAAACCCAAGAAAATAAGCAGACTTATGATTTGAGAAACAGCTAATGCACAATAAAAAGGGGTATTAGGAGAATTCTCAATTTTTCAACATAGTAAAAAGAAATTCACAAAAAAAAATGAGATATCACGGTTAGGGTCAAATTAGTTAAGTAAGCCAAGAGTTTCGATGCTCTTTTTTTTCCCCAACTTAATGTTCTGTGCCCTGACTATAATAGCTAACCTAAGTCGTCACAAAAAAGTTGTCATGGTAACGTCTGACTGGTCAAGGAGCGGGGCGGTTGTCATGTACGAGGTCAAGCAACCCATCGGCAAGATCCCCGGCGCTACTAACTCCACCGCCCCTTCTTTGATGAGCATCTAAAACAATCACATGCCGCAGGAATGAATTCATTGGAATACTAAGAAAAGGTTAACCGCGTAGATAGCAACTCAGTGTTAGTATGATCTTGTTGAACAGATTGTATTGTGCTTATGTAACTTGCTAGAAAAGAAAAGGGACATACGCTGGTGGCATTGGTGATGGCTCCAACAACATCTGGCACAATGGGTCGGAGCTGCTCAAAGTTTGGACCCTGGGCGAAAGCAAAATTATAGTCGTTCCCACCAATCTCCCCCACTAGAATTAAAGATTTCTTGAAAGATGTTTCACAATCTGCCAAAGAAAAGAATGAAACAGAAAATCAATGACAAAACAACTCATGTAATCAAATGAAAGATCTTAATGACAGAATATTCATGTACTATAGTCGGCCAACGGGAGACCCTTTTTATTTCCTTTGATAATGCAAGAATGCAGAAGTAGAAACCCCATGTATCTAGAGAATCATGAAATGCTCTGCAAACCCCTTAAACCAATAAAGTTTGAGCCTTTAGTCTGAGCAAGTGGCCCTGACCTGGAACAACTTGCATTTTGTAGATGATGGAATTCAAACGAAACGACCTTCAGTTTCTGAATTGAAAATCCGAACGTCCCATTCAACTGCACCAATCCTGGATGGTTATCCTATGAAAGATTTACAAGCTACCTATATGTGATATCTCTACCAAATCATCTCAATGGATGCCCATATCTTGAGTGAATAAAGATCGAAGAAACAAAATGGAAGTACAGAACAGTTGTTGCTACATAAGCCAGTCCCCAATCCAAGCATACAAGAGTAGGGTTTATATATATCTGGCCGCGATTTGCAAAGAGAATATTTGAGTTTCTTGAACCATTCGAGCTGAACGCTTAAGGAATATTTCGTTATGGGGACCGTTGGTATGTTTCGAGCTGCAAAGAATGTCGGATCAAGAGCTGTGGCACCAGCAACTGCAAAGTTAACTCCACCACGAGCATCAACTGAGCCGTTGTTGGCTACCTCAAGATATGGCTTCAGATAGGGTAACCCAACTGCTTCCGCTGCATTTTCATATACGTAACGCATACTAAAACGAAAAACAGCGGCCTTCTCTTTAAAATACCTGTTATTTTCCGTAACACGAGCAAAAGAAAAGAAGAGAACTCCATAACAATGAAATCAATTATAAGACGTCCATCTGAAAAACGATCGGTTCGGTTTCTTAAACAAGGTCTCGCGGTAGGGCAACTTTGGCAGGATCGAAATTTCCACTGCGGATTGGAGGAAGTTCCCGGTGTCGCTCAGAAAGTTGCCAAAGTAGAAAATCGACTCATACTTATGCAGGATCATTGAGTTGGTCTTCAAAGCAAGGCAGCATTGCAGGAGGATCGAGATTATTGCAGTATATTTCATGGCAACTCTCGAGTATTTTCGTGCCCTCTTGCTAATTTCCCATGGTTAAGTTTGGAGTCTTCAAGGTGAGCTTGGCGGTATAATCAGTTCATTATGCCATTTACCTATGGAGTTATGAGAATGTCGTTTTGTCGTTATCGAGTCGTTTTGTTGTTGCCTCTTGCTAGTGACCCCTATGAGGCGACGAAGGTTGTTGATTCGAGAAGAATCCTGCTAATTTGATGGCACCGTTATTTACAATGACCACAAGTTCCAATTTGTGTGGATTTGACAACGGAAGCTGTAAAAAGTCGGAGAGAAATTGAAAACCATAACTAAAGAAATACTGAAAAGCAAATCCGGGTATTATTGCTATATTACGAAATGAAAACATTGGGAGATTGAAATCGGGAATTTTGTTTTTATAGTTCTTTGTTATAGCAAAAAAATATTATCGCTCAGAACACTTCTGGCCAAATCTGGAAATTAAAAAGCAAGTATACACAGGACAAAAATGTGTTCACTTTTTGAACGATCCAAAAATGCATGAACTTTTACTTTAGGGATATGTTTGTCGTGACCTTCTACGAGATGAACCACCAAGGGAAAGTTATTTGATACTAAGCAAACACCTAGCACAGACTCTTTCAAGTCCATAGCAATCGTAATTTTGGGGTGCACCTTCCACATGTTAATTAACTAAACATGCAAATTAATTCAATTTATGAGTACCACTAATCTGCTAAGTAAGATGTGAGAGAATATTTTACTTCTACGAATCTGAGATTTCATGGATACATGGACTGCTAAATAAGTATGACACCCTTTTGATATCTTATTTCAAATATGTTTTGCAAGCAGTCTTGGTCGATTTCAATTTTAGATCACTAGCATGTGAGAGTGATCATGGGGGTGCGCAAGCAAGAGTATAAACACTCAATAATCGAAGCCTATAAATAAATTGCTAGAAAAAGATAATGAACCTCAATGCTTCAAGTAAAGCAAAAGCGAAGGTTTATTATCATCCAATGCACTAATTGTTCTGTAAGATGTTACCTAAAGCCAAACAATAATGTACTGTATGCATGACCTAAACACGATATCTAAATGTGATTACGCAATGCTAATTAAATCTTCTTTTATTTTTTTGTTTAAAAAATTTAAACTATACGCAATGCATGAGATGCAATTTTAATCTAAGTTATGTCTATGTGAATTCTAATTTAAACTAAAGAGTAAAGACATGCAACATGAGTTATTTAAATGCAATTTATGAAAAGCACGAGAATCATGAATTAATCTAACCTGATATGCAATTTGATTATATGAATATCGATATTATTACATAGAATTTATTGAGACTAGTTCTATTTGAAAGATGCATGTTATATTCTTGTCATTTTCTTGAAATAGGAAGCTACTTAAAGTGTATGGTGACCTAACTTAAATTAGGTGTCACGACCTTCCTCGAGATGAACCACCAAAAGGAAAGCTAATTGATTACTTGCCAAAGACTCTGTGCGGACTCTCCCAAACCCATAGTAATCACCGCTTGGGGGTTTTAATTTAATTAGTTAGACATGTGAATCAATTCAATTTCGAGTTGCCACAAGTCCATTAGAAACATAAGGTAAAGTGCGGGAGAATACTCTACTTCTATGAACTCGAGATATCATGAATATGAGAACTTGGTTATGCTAGATTAAGTAACGTTCTTTCGAACAAGCAGTCTTAGATAGTTTTAATCCTAATCCACTTTCATGCAATGAGTGATTCTGCAGGTGCACAATCCATGATGTAACACTCAATAAATGAAAGCAATAAGAAATAGGGAAAAAAAACCTCCATTAGGTCCAAAACATCAAGTGTTCTGCAAAATGCTAACTAAACGATGTATGCATGCCCTAAACAAAGTTTCTCAATGCAATATCAATTAATAATTTTAAATTTTTCTCTTTTAATAAAAATTAAATTATATGCTATGCATGAAAAGAAAATTTTAATCTAAAATATGTCCATGAGAGTCATAGTCGAAACTAATGGATTGTTTAATGACGCACAAATATGGACTATGCTCCTATGACATGCAATTTATGAACCTAGGCATATAATCACTAGATGACATGAATTAAGTGAGGTGGATATGATGAGGTGGAAATCATGATGACATGGATATGATATGGAAGTTTGACTTAGAAATAGCAAACTAATTCTTTATGGAATGTGCATGTTATATTTTTTGTTATTTTCTTTTAAAGCTAAAATAGGGACTATATAATGACATAATTTAAACTAGGAAAACGATTTAAATTAGGATTCGAGGTATAGGCTATCGATGGGTGTTTACTGAGGTCGGATGGGAGGTATTACCACGCCATGGTGCTAGAAAATTAGCCTACTTGTCTGGTTCCTTCACTCAATCTAGCCTAGCTAGCTAGTCAATCTCAGGGATCTTATTAGTCGGCAAATTGGAGATGGACTACCACGGTCCCTTCCTTACTAGCCCAGGGGTGTACTAATCAATGAAGTGCCTAAACCTACTTTCGTTTCTGACAAAATCAACCAAGCCTAATCGGTCGGTCATGACGTCTTGCTGACATTGATTGAATCTGTGGGACTTTGGATTTAATCCAAGTTAGGTAACTTTTTAAATTACTACATGGTTCCTAAATACGCAATTCAAAACTAGGAAACAGATATGAATGCATTCCATCTTAACGCTCAATTCATTTTTTGTAATTTAATAATATGAATATTTACCAAAATAGTAACACATATTATAAACCCCCATAATCCATATATTTGCCACATTCAAAATGGAAACAGAAATAATTGGAGATCTAATCCATAGCCACAAATATCAAAACCCCCAATACTGCTTTGGTTAATGCAAGGTGTAATAGGAACTAAGCTTAGGACAAATCAATTAGCCCAAAGGTTTTGTTAGTATAATAGTCTTTGGGCCATTGTGAGAGTTACAGTATGTTTTTGTTTTTGGTATCGATGGTGTTCGGGCCCGAGTTACAGTATGTTGTAAGCCACAAATTCTTAAAGAAGTGAACTCCACGATAATTTATTATTACCTATGATTGTCTTTTTGTGGTCCCAAAACAGATTGGTATTCTCATTGTAGATTAAAGACCATCACACAATTATTTTTCTACGAAATTGAGACAGCTAAATAATAAAGGATAATGCCAAAACGGTCCGTTACTCATGCAAGCAGTAACGGACGTTTTAGGCATTATCCTTATTATGTAGCTGTCTCAATTTCGTAGAAAAATAATTGTGTGATGGTCTTTAATCTACAATGAGAATACCAATCGTTTGGACCACAAAAAAGACAATCATAGGTAATAATAAATTATCGTGGAGTTCACTTCTTTAAGAATTTGTGGCTTACAACATACTGTAACTCGGGCCCGAACACCATCGATACCAAAAACAAAAAAACATATGTAACTCTCACAATGGCCCAAAGACTATTATACTAACAAAACCTTTGGGCTAATTGATTTGTCCTAAGCTTAGTTCCTATTACACTTGCATTAACCAAAGCAGTATGGGGGTTTGATATTTGTGGCTATGGATTAGATCTCCAATATTTCTGTTTCCATTTTGAATGTGGCAAATATATGGATTATGGGGGTTTATAATATGTGTTACTAATTTGGTAAATATCATATTATTAAATTACAAAAAATAATTGAGCGTTAAGATGGAATGCATTCATATCTGTTTCCTAGTTTTGAATTGCGTATTTAGGAACCATGTAGTAATTTAAAAAGTTACCTAACTTGGATTAAATCCAAAGTCCCACAGATTCAATCAATGTCAGCAAGACGTCATGACCGACCGATTAGGCTTGGTGATTTTGTCAGAAACGAAAGTAGGTTTAGGCACTTCATTGATTAGTACACCCCTGGGCTAGTAAGGAAGGGACCGTGGTAGTCCATCTCCAATTTGCCGACTAATAAGATCCCTGAGATTGACTAGCTAGCTAGGCTAGATTGAGTGAAGGAACCGGACAAGTAGGCTAATTTTCTAGCACCATGGCGTGGTAATACCCTCCCATCCGACCTCAGTAAACCACCCATCGGATAGCCTATACCTCGAATCCTAATTTAAATCGTTTCCTAGTTTAAATTATGTCATTATATAGTCCCTATTTTAGCTTTAAAAGAAAATAACAAAAAATATAACATGCACATTCCATAAAGAATTAGTTTGCTATTTCTAAGTCAAACTTCCATATCATATCCATGTCATCATGATTTCCACCTCATCATATCCACCTCACTTAATTCATGTCATCTAGTGATTATATGCCTAGGTTCATAAATTGCATGTCATAGGAGCATAGTCCATATTTGTGCGTCATTAAACAATCCATTAGTTTCGACTATGACTCTCATGGACATATTTTAGATTAAAATTTTCTTTTCATGCATAGCATATAATTTAATTTTTATTAAAAGAGAAAAATTTAAAATTATTAATTGATATTGCATTGAGAAACTTTGTTTAGGGCATGCATACATCGTTTAGTTAGCATTTTGCAGAACACTTGATGTTTTGGACCTAATGGAGGTTTTTTTTCCCTATTTCTTATGCTTTCATTTATTGAGTGTTACATCATGGATTGTGCACCTGCAGAATCACTCATTGCATGAAAGTGGATTAGGATTAAAACTATCTAAGACTGCTTGTTCGAAAGAACGTTACTTAATCTAGCATAACCAAGTTCTCATATTCATGATATCTCGAGTTCATAGAAGTAGAGTATTCTCCCGCACTTTACCTTATGTTTCTAATGGACTTGTGGCAACTCGAAATTGAATTGATTCACATGTCTAACTAATTAAATTAAAACCCCCAAGCGGTGATTACTATGGGTTTGGGAGAGTCCGCACAGAGTCTTTGGCAAGTAATCAATTAGCTTTCCTTTGGTGGTTCATCTCGAGGAAGGTCGTGACACCTAATTTAAGTTAGGTCACCATACACTTTAAGTAGCTTCCTATTTCAAGAAAATGACAAGAATATAACATGCATCTTTCAAATAGAAACTAGTCTCATAAATTCTATGTAATAATATCGATATTCATATAAATCAAATTGCATATCAGGTTAGATTAATTCATGATTCTCGTGCTTTTCATAAATTGCATTTAAATAACTCATGTTGCATGTCTTACTCTTTAGTTTAAATTAGAATTCACATAGACATAACTTAGATTAAAATTGCATCTCATGCATTGCGTATAGTTTAAATTTTTTAAACAAAAAAAATAAAAGAAGATTTAATTAGCATTGCGTAATCACATTTAGATATCGTGTTTAGGTCATGCATACAGTACATTATTGTTTGGCTTTTAGGTAACATCTTACAGAACAATTAGTGCATTGGATGATAATAAACCTTCGCTTTTGCTTTACTTGAAGCATTGAGGTTCATTATCTTTTTCTAGCAATTTATTTATAGGCTTCGATTATTGAGTGTTATACTCTTGCTTGCGCACCCCCATGATCACTCTCACATGCTAGTGATCTAAAATTGAAATCGACCAAGACTGCTTGCAAAACATATTTGAAATAAGATATCAAAAGGGTGTCATACTTATTTAGCAGTCCATGTATCCATGAAATCTCAGATTCGTAGAAGTAAAATATTCTCTCACATCTTACTTAGCAGATTAGTGGTACTCATAAATTGTGAATAATTTGCATGTTTAGTTAATTTAACATGTGGAAGGTGCACCCCAAAATTACGATTGCTATGGACTTGAAAGAGTCTGTGCTAGGTGTTTGCTTAGTATCAAATAACTTTCCCTTGGTGGTTCATCTCGTAGAAGGTCACGACAAACATATCCCTAAAGTAAAAGTTCATGCATTTTTGGATCGTTCAAAAAGTGAACACATTTTGTCCTGTGTATACTTGCTTTTTAATTTCCAGATTTGGCCAGAAGTGTTCTGAGCGATAAATATTTTTTTGCTATAACAAAGAACTATAAAAACAAAATTCCCGATTTCAATCTCCCAATGTTTTCATTTCGTAATATAGCAATAATACCCGGATTGCTTTTCAGTATTTCTTTAGTTATGGTTTCAATTTCTCTCCGACTTTTTACAGCTTCCGTGTCAAATCCACACAAATTGGAAACTTGTGGTCATTGTAAATAACGGTGCCATCAAATTAGCAGGATTCTTCTCGAATCAACAACCTTCGTCGCCTCATAGGGGTCACTAAGCAAGAGGCAACAACAAAAACGACTCGATAACGACAAAACGACATTCTCATAACTCCATAGGTAAATGGCATAATGAACTGATTATACCGCCAAGCTCACCTTGAAGACTCCAAACTTAACCAATGGGAAATTAGCAAGAGGGCACGAAAATACTCGAGAGTTGCCATGAAATATACTGCAATAATCTCGATCCTCCTGCAATGCTGCCTTGCTTTGAAGACCAACTCAATGATCCTGCATAAGTATGAGTCGATTTTTTCTACTTTGCAAACTTTTCTGAGCGACACCGGGAAACTTCCTCCAATCCGCAGTAGGAAATTTCGATCCTGCCAAAGTTGCCCTACCGCGAGACCTTGTTTAAGAAACCGAACCGATCGTTTTTCAGATGGACGTCTTATAATTGATTTCATTGTTATGGAGTTCTCTTCTTTTTTTTGCTCGTGTTACGGAAAAATAACAGGTATTTAAAGAGAAGGCCGCTGTTTTTCTTTAGTATGCGTTACGTATATGAAAATGCAGCGGAAGCAGTTGGGTTACCCTATCTGAAGCCATATCTTGAGGTAGCCAACAACGGCTCAATTGATGCTCGTGGTGGATGTAACTTTGCAGTTGCTGGTGCCACAGCTCTTGATCCGACATTCTTGCAGCTCGAAACATACACCAACGGTCCCCATAACGAAATATTCCTTAAGCGTTCAGCTCGAATGGTTCAAGAAACTCACAATATTCTCTTGCAAATCGCGGCAGATATATATAAACCCTACTCTTGTTATGCTTGGATTGGGGACTGGATTATGTAGCAACAACTGTTTCTGTACTTCCATTTTGTTTCTTCGATCTTTATTCACTCAAGATATGGGCATCCATTGAGATGATTGGTAGAGATATCACATATAGGTAGCTTTGTAAAATCTTTCATAGGATAACCATCCAGGATTGGTGCAGTTGAATGGGACGTTCGGATTTTCAATTCAGAAACTGAAGGTCGTTTCGTTTGAAATTCCATCATCTACAAACATGCAAGTTGTTCCAGGTCAGGGCCACTTGCTCAGACTAAAGGCTCAAACTTTATTGGTTTAAGGGGTTTGCAGAGCATTTCATGATTCTCTAGATACATGGGGTTTATACTTCTGCATTCTTGCATTATCAAAGGAAATAAAAAGGGTCTCCGTTGGCCGACTATAGTACATGAATATTCTGTCATTAAGATCTTTCATTTGATTACATGAGTTGTTTTGTCATTTGATTTTCTGTTTCATTCTTTCTTTGGCAGATTGTGAAACATCTTTCAAGAAATCTTTAATTCTAGTGGGGGAGATTGGTGGGAACGACCTATAATTTTGCTTTCGCCCAGGGTCCAAACTTTGAGCAGCTCCGACCCCATTGTGCCAGATGTTGTTGGAGCCATCACCAATGCCACCAGCGTATGTCCCTTTTCTTTTCTAGCAAGTTACATAAGCACAATACAATCTGTTCAACAAGATCATACTAACACTGAGTTGCTATCTACGCGGTTAACCTTTTCTTAGTATTCCAAATGAATTCATTCCTGCGGCATTGATTGTTTTAGATGCTCATCAAAGAGGGGCGGTGGAGAGTAGCGCCGGGGATCTTGCCGATGGGTTGCTTGACCTCGTACATGACAACGCCCCGCTCCTTGACCAGTCAGACGTTACCATGACAACTTTTTTGTGACGACTTAGGTTAGCTATTATAGTCAGGGGCACAGAACATTAAGTTGGGGAAAAAAAAAGAGCATCGAAACTCTTGGCTTACTTAACTAATTTGACCCCTAAACCGTGATATCTCATTTTTTTTGTGAATTTCTTTTTACTATGTTGAAAAATGAGAATTCTCCAATACCCCTTTTTATTGTGCATTAGCTGTTTCTCAAATCATAAGTCTGCTTATTTTCTTGGGTTTTAAATCTATATTGCCACACATAACCGTAAAGCTAGCGCGATATGTTCTTAAAATGTAGGGTGTTGATGAGCTGCAACCAAAGCGGATAGTATCAAGTCGGCCACGGGACTTCGGTAGGGCTGGCCACAATCTAGCGTTCAAGCTTGGATGGGTCATTGGGTATTAGATATAAGAGCCAACGTGGCTATTAATGGCCACGTCAGTGTTTCCGTAAGAACTTTTTGAACTTTAGGACCAACATGAACGGTGAGATATGTATAGTGAAGGACTCGATGGGACACAAAAAAAATGTCCAGGAAAGTCATTGCAATTATACCCAAATCATGAAATTTTAATCTAAATATACAACTAATTAATATTCAATGAATATTCCTTTGGTGGTAATGTGTCGAAGTGTGGCCGGATCCACATGAGCAAGGAACTTGGCTTACATTCTTAAAGGTTGATTGAGCCACAATTTCTACATCCCAGATGGAACTTCAAAAAGGGAAAATTAAAAGAGTAAGATAGGCCTAGCTGTTAGGAGACTAAAAACAAACAGAACAATTCGAATTAGCGAGGCGGAATTATAGCAATCTCCCCTCTATGCAAATCTAATAGGAAACGATATAATAGGACACTATATCATCAAACAACCTCAAGCGCAAGGTGCACTATATCATCAAACAACCTCAAGCACAAGGTGGTTTTCAGGTGGAAAATCTCCCCGATGTGAGGAGATAAAAAACCACAGACCGGAGTTCCACCAAAAATCTTCACTGCCAATGAATTGGGTGAAAATGTTCTTCTCTAGTTAATACTAGAGGTACAAAGCAACAACAACATCAATGATACTATTCCTGGCAATATATGTGAATTTGCAAGAGATCAAAGATAAATCTCATCAAAATGCAGGTTTAGTTCTACCTACAAAAAACCTAATGAAAGAAGATCTAGATGAAAATCAAACCGATTTATTTGAGAACATTGCGTTGCGAGCAATCGGACCACGAATCGACCTTCGATGTCAGCTTGATAATTGAATTGTACCGCTTGATGAAAATTCGATAGCACATCTTTTTAGATTTTCTTCTCTTTATTCTCGCTACCACGCCTCAAAAGAAAATCTTTTGCAGCTACGACATAAAAACAATAGTGAAAAACCCTATTTTATCCATATATACCATTATATGGGCTTAAGCCTTCAGGATTGCAATTCATTGGGCTTTCTCCATATAATAGTGAACCTAGCTAATAAATCTCCCTCTCACAATGATGTCGAGAGATTGACCAACCCCACTATTGATCGGCAATATTGAAGCTTCTCCCTTGGTAGTCTTTGTCATCAAATTGGAACCATTATTATCCATATGGATTTTTTCGAGTTCCAACAACTTTTTCATCTACAACATCTCTTATCCAATGATATCTAAAAATCAGTATGTTTCCATCTAGAATGAAAAAGTTGAATTCTTACCAAGATGAATCATACTTTGGTTATCACAAAATGACACATACCTTTAATGCTTGAACTCAAGTTCTCCCAAGAACTTCTTTAGCCATAGCAACTCTTTACTAGCTTACGGTCGCTGCAATAAATTTTGCCTCGATTTGTAGAAAGTGCCAACACACTTTTGCAACATTGACTTCCATGACACAACCCCACCGAAGAAAGGAAATTAAATAACCAGAAGTGATTCACGTGTATTAATATCTCCAAACAAGTCAGAATCTATGTATTCCACTAACTCTAACTTTTCCGATCTTGAAATGAGTTTCAAACCGGAAGTTTCCTGAAGAAACCTCATGATCCATTTGACCACATTCCAATGCTCTCTTCCCAAAATTTGACAAATAGAGACTAGAAAACACCAACTGTATGCACCAAGTCTAGTTGATGTACATACTACGCATACATTAAGCTTATCACAGCTAAGGCATAGGGAACAGTTTCCATGTCTCTTCTTCTCTTATCAGTCATAGGGCTTTGCTTTGCACTCAACTTTAAAGTTGGCAGCACGAGGAAGTACTAACTACTTTCAACTTCCTTATGTGAAATTCTAAAGAAATTTCTCAATATACTTCTCTTGCAACCAAGAACAACTTCTTTAGAATTCATGTCTCAAGTAATTCTAATACTAGGAATATGCTTCGCCGGGCTCAAGTCGTTCATGACAAAAGAATTGCTAAAATATTTCTTCAAGAACTCAATTCGTGTGAAAAAACACTTCGT
>JAGVVM010000221.1:0-12500 GCA_019149425.1 Psidium friedrichsthalianum
TTTTCATAAACTTTACGAGTTGAAAGTCTATATTAACGATAATTTCTTATTACGTTTTAGAGATTCTTGCACATTGCTGCCTAGCTCTCTTGCATCATTGGGAAGGACATTATGCCCTGAATTAGGCCCCAAAGGTTCTATCCCACATGAGGATTTGGTTGTGTCTGATCTTCAGGTTAATAGTGAGGATTTGATAAACTATCTTCGACAAGATATCCTTATCTTAGGTGGTGTGATGTTGAAGGCTCAAGAGATTAATTGGTCTAAGTATCAGATTGATATCGAGGATGTGATGACAGTGTCAGCGCTTTCCCTGAAAATCTTTCGTAAGAAAGATTTTGATGAGAATACCTTTCATATCAATATACCTACTAGAAACCAAGACACTTTTATTAGGCGCGGCTATTATGGAGGTCATGTGGATGTATATAAGCCCTATGGTGAGAATCTTTACTACTACGATGTTAACTCATTATATCCTTTTATTATGAAATCCTATCCGATGCCTTGTGGTGTACCTGTCTGGCAGAATAATTTGGAGGGCGTTGGTTTGGATAGCTTGTTTGGCTTTATTGAGGCCTATGTTGTATGTCCTACTAGTATATCACGTCCATTCTTGCCATATAAAGATAAATTTGGTACTTTACTCTTTCCTACAGGTAAATTCATTGGAGTCTTTTATAGCGAAGAGTTGAAGTTCGCACGTGATTTAGGTTACCAGATAATTCCTCTTAGAGGATATTTGTTTGAGACGAAGTCCAGTCCTTTCGAAGGGATCATCTCAGACCTCTATGAAAGCAGACTAGAAGCTAAGAAAAGAGGTGATGAGCCTATGACATTTATTTATAAGATTCTAATGAACTCGCTCTATGGTAGATTTGGTATGAATCCTGAAAGTACAGTAACCGAGATCTGCAATCAAACAAAATACGAGGAATTGATGAAGATGGACAATTTTCAATCCGCAGAAAAGCTTACCGATCATTACTATATTGTCAATTACATTACCAATAGTAGCTTTGTAGACGACGATAACTGGAAAGCTCCTAAGATGTCGGCAGTTCATTTGGCTGCAGCTATAACTGCTTGTGCTCGTATTCATATGTATCCACACATTTCCAGACCTGACTGTTATTATACTGATACTGACTCAATAGTTCTAGGAAGTCCTCTTTCTGACGATTTAATCTCATCCATGGAAATGGGTAAGTTTAAACTCGAATACCATGTCAAGAGAGGAATCTTCTTAGCACCAAAAAGTTATATGTTAGAAATTGAAGATGATAGACAATTATTAAACACAAGGGTCCTGCTAAAGATTTAGTCACCTCTGAATGGTTTCTAAAGCAATTTTCAGATCCATCTCTAACGGAGGAGATCCCCATTCATGCAAATTTCAGAATCGATTGGAAAAAACTACAGATTGGAAAAAAGATATTCTCATCAAACTAGGACTACCACAGAGTTCGAAAAGAGAGAATGTCTATGATTCAAATAATGTCTGGATAGACACACGATCTATAAATGTAATTGACCTAGGAACTCAAGATGCTACTACTATTTTAAAATATGAGCTATTGAGGAAAAATGGGGAATCAGTCAGTCAGTCCACTACTGAAGGTCAAAAGACCACTACTGTTCAACCAACTCTCTACAATACCAAGGCTAAGAAGGACCACGACAATAGTTCTCCCGATAGACCCAAACCTGATAAATAAAAGCAAGAAATGAGAAGGGCCCTTCCTTCTCTCCCAACTCTCCGGTTCAACCGTTAGACCGGTCCATTTTAACACCCTAATCTCTTCTAAGACACGATCAACTAAGATAAGCAGACACACCCCAATCAAAAGTACTAATCATAGATCCAATTTCTTCCTCGATCTTCAAAGAAGACTGACTCCTCCTACTCCTTTAGGATAGGATCGTCGTTGGTCCTTCTTTCACTAATGATCTCATCACTTTCGAGTAGTGAAAAAAGACCCAAAAATAAAAGCAGAAGGTCTATTCCTTCAATCCACTTTTCCAGCCAGGCAAGGTCGGGAAAGTAGCAAAGTAGGAAAAAAAGACCGCTGAAAAAAAGGGGTACTAAAGGTTGCTTTTCCCCGAGGAGGGTCTCTTTGAAAACAAAGTAGCCCCAAAAAACCCAGAGATGAATGAAAACGAAGATGAAAATCCCCGCTTGAATTCCCAATATGGTTGGGTTTCCATTAGGTGCTGAAACCAATCCTATAAGGATACTTATAGTGAAGTAAATAAAAAAAGAAATTCTAAATTGAAGCTTTGTGCGCTTCTTTAGGCTCATAAAGATAATGCAGGCCCCCGAAAACAGGGCGGCTAGATTCAAGGGGGCCTTTAAATATAGATCCCTATAAAAATAGAATCCAAAAAAAAGTTGAATAAGAAGTAAAAAAAAAAAGGAAAAAAGACGTTTCTTAGAGCTCGGACCGGACTCTTCTTTCTCCAAAAAGAAAGAGAGCCCACAGTAGGCGACTTGCTGAAAAGCCATGAAAAAGCCCCACTTAGCTAGCCCTTGCTCAAGAAAGTAGACGAAAAACATTATTTTCTGGACATAATCTAAAGGGAATAGAAGAAATAAAATAAAATAAAAAAAGTAGGGAAATAATTTCCCATTCTATGCCTCGCAGATAAAGACTGCTCGTAAGGCTTAAAAAAAAACACAGAAGAAGAAGGTATCTTACCCTTACTGGTTTGAAAGGGTATCTAAAATGAAATAGGAAAGAACAGAGCTGTGCGGTCACTTGTAAAGGATTCACCAAGTTCTCTTTTTCCATTTCTGGAAATATGACTTGATAAAAGCTAATGAAAATGAAAAAGCTAGCGATTAGGAAACGAATTTTTAAAAAGAAAAGGATAGCTTCTCTTTTTTGCGTGAAAGCTTTTTTGACCATATCTGTCGTTCTTTCATAGACTTTCCAAAAAAGATCTATATAGATAGATAGATAAATGAAGGACCAATATACAGAGCAAAATAGGTTGAATGCAAGAAAGTAAGGCAAATCCAAGGACCATGCTGCTCCCGCCAAAGCAAGAAAAGCTGCTATAATTGCAGCTCCCATCCCGATTAAAGGATAATTATCTTTCCTGAATTGGCGTATAGTATTATAAGACAGGATTACCAAAAACCAAGTCTTTCGTTCCAAAGAGTCCGAAGAAAGAAAGTTTTTTATCACTTCTTTCTCCTTTCTCACTTCTTTTAGCACTCGATAAAATATTATGAAAGAATGCACTATGAATAGAATGAAGAACGATAGATCCTCGTCCAAGAAGAATTGACTTCTTTCTGGAAGAGAATCATAAGGAAGTTGGATGGGTGAGAATTCGACAAAGAAAGAATCGATGAACATTTTTCTGGTTTTTCTTTTTGGCTCCTCTTCCTGTTCTATTGATCAAAAGCATCCAGCAGCCTCACGCCGGTTTCGAATGAAATGGAATTCTCTTAACTGGAACTGACATAGTGGTAGTTACAACGCTAAGAGGAAGAATCGAACTGGTATATACACAGGAGCAGTAGGACTGGAAAAATAGTTCACACTAGAGGTACCTCTAGCATAAGTAAGCGTTTCTTTTGTGTGAAGAAATACGCATAAATTCTTCATTCCGCGGTGTATCATGGGCCATCTTTTTCTTTCATAGTAATAGAACCTTTCTTTGAACCTTGTATTTTCATTTTTTATTAGAAGGAAGATGCACAAACGAAAGAAAAAGATCTCGACGCCAGCGCCTGGGAGTTTCACCAGGAATCAAGCACGGAGCGGCGCACGCAACCTCGGTCATCTCGTCATTGGTAGATAGTTGTTTCCACCATCGGTAGCTCTCCGGTGTCCACGAGAGACAGAAGGCCAATAAGCAGGCGCATCCCTTATGATAATACTCAGGCTAGGGGCACACCCTAAGGAACCAAATCTCGACAGAAGAAGGAACTCTTTCACATGAAAGAATCTTTCTTCGTCTTTCTCTACGCAACAGGCATACCTAACATCTCATCGAGCCTAGAATCCAATCTCACTCACTTGTTCCTTTATGATATTTTGAGGTACCATACAAATTTCGCCTGGTTACGATCCGATCTGTCTATTCTATGATATTTCGAGTTAAACAAGATGAACAGATCACTCCTAAATGCAATGCAGCAGGTATCTTATTTATATACGATACCCTCAGATCGAATTACTAAGATTGCGGTTCATTTAGCTACCGTTTTAGTGTAGCTCGGGGGTCCCTCTCCCTAAGCGAACCATTCGGTAGACAAAGTTTGATCTTTAAAAAGTAATATAGATTATCATCATCATCATCGTCTTGTCGTTTCTTTTTGTGAAAAGGTCTTTGGTATATATGTCACATCTACTGCGCATCGAGCTTGCTGGCAGAAGTCAAGCACTATCCACACCCGCTGACTTTTGGTGGGAAATCGACCATTTCCCCGGTTGCCTTTTTCCCTCATAAGTCAACTCCTCTTGCAAAGCAACGTACCGGTGACTGCTTTAGCTTTCACTCTCATTCCATGGGACCGCCTTCAACACATAAGCCGACCCACCTCTGCCATAGCAGCATTCAACCATCTAAGAAAGATGTTCTGTTCGGCTGGAGAAGACGTCTACCTCAACTACAAGGGTTCTGTCCCTCCCTCAATCAAATAAGACTTTTCCGTCCCACAACGAATCTAAAGATTCTCCTCCCGAAATACATGAAATAGCTTCTGCTGAAGCAAATTCCATCTAGATGGTTGCATTTGAACCAGCCGGAAGTGCATAGCTGTAGGCACTTTCCTAAAATCTAGGATCTATTGAGAACTACGAAAAAGTTATTTAACAATTTTCGTGGAATGGAAGATCCGCTTGAAGTTCATCGTTTGTTCATCCATCCGCTCTACCTCGCCTCGATAAATAGAGAACAGGAAGGCTGCGCCCCTCTATCGGCAACTAACTAGAACCCTCTATTACGGAGCAAGTATAGGTGCCAGGCTTACTAACCTAGGAATTAATCTATGTTCAGAAAAAAACCCCTCTTTTTTACAGGGGTCGGGAACTCCTTTTATTCCCTCTGATCTATTCCCCATCCCGAGAAAAGTAGATGCTCAAACTGGGAATGATCTAAATACCTTCTAGTGACATGCTTCTAGTCAGGCAAGGAATCATCGTTTGTTAATCTCTTATTATGACCTGGTTCCTTTTCTTCAAATAATAATGTATGTAACTAATCTCCTAACTAGAATAAAGGTTCATCGGAGTCTCTTGAACTTGAAGGAGTACCTTCTCTTATCTCTTAATCACGCTATCTTCTAGTTTTGTAAGAATCAATCATCGTAAGTAAAGTCAGCGGACTTCTCAATTTTGTACCAAAGCGAGAATTCGAGCTAAAGCTTTTCCCTCCACTCTACTCTGGTATTAGTTATAAGAGAGAGTCAAATTGCGAAAGCGTAAGAGAGAGTATATTCTGTCCAGCGCTTTCTTCAAGGCTAGAAGAGGAAGCCCGTGGGGATGGCTAATCTAATAAAAAATCTATCTTTCAAAATTGCCAAAACCTAAGCTCAGACTGGACTAACTGTCCAAATTCACAAAGAGATTTCTCCTAAGGACTTTCACTGGTTGTGAGCTTGATAGCTAAGCAATCTGAGTGGCTTTCGCTCCTGGTAAAATTTCTCTCCAAGATTTCGAATTTGAAGTCGATTTAGCAAGAGTCAGTCAGTGTGATGGAGTCTTGTAATGGTTCTATCTATCTTAGAATAAGTAAGACGGTACTCGAAATAGGCCCAGAAACTAGCCTTTATTTCTTCTAAGTAATGAAAGGAAGTGGAAACGAAAAGATGACACCCGATGGTTCTACCCCCTGCTCGGGGAAGTTGGTATGCTGAAAAGCTGCGACTTATCACTCGATATTCTATCTTCCTTCGCTTCCTTCGTTTTCACCATTTTTGACATAAGGGAGATGAAGTATCTTTTTAGTCTTCACACTAGATGGACACCATCCTTCCTTATCGTGGCGTCTTTGCTCTGTTCCGCGAAAGTACCTCCACTTAGTTCGGCTGCAAACTGCTCCTTAAACAGCCTGGGATGTAGTCTACCTTCTGCAACGGATTCCCTCAGTCTTTTTCCTATCCTATCTTTAACACGGGGGACTCCTATAAGATATAAGCTTTAACACAGGGAACTCCCGCATCTAAGACTCCTACCGTCTCTAGTTACCCGGTCATTCTCCTCTTACACCCTGAAGAACTTGGGAACTCGTATATCTCTTAAAGTCAAAGTAAGGTTTTGCCGCTATACAAAACGTAGTTTTTTGACGTAGTAGCAGCGAAAGGAACTTCATTTTGCCCTTTTGTCTCTTACTAGTCTTCTCGGCTGGAATCAGAAATGAGTTGTGTCTCTCACAGCACCAGCACCCTCAGCGCTCTGCCTTTTTTTCGGGGTGTTAGCTGCAGCATGTGACCCCCGCCTAATTTTAAGAGAATTTTCGGGGATTCTCCTCTGCTCTGCTCTGGGCCAGAATGGTCCTTACTAACATTAATTCAACCAATGGTTTTGACAAAATCCATCCGGCAACCAACTTAGAGAAAGAAGGAACTTGGCACAAGACACGAAACAAGACAGAACAAGAACCTTAGCTATTCTTCTACTTTACGCTATTTCTTCGTGCGTGAGAGAAAGAGGGACGGGTGACTTTCTAAAGCATATACGGGATGAAGCTGGGAACGAAGACAGGCAAGGGAAAACTCAATTTCATCGAGCCTTAGACAGCACAGCCAATGAAATGAGACAGGATTTACTTTTTTAGTTTAGTAAAGATGACAAAGACAGTTCATGTTGACTCACTGAAAGGCAGTGTTTTAATATAATAATGAAAGGTTCTGGCGCATCAACTGGAAAGGAAGTAGCTTGTGCTTGGCGTGCTCTAAGCTCCGAAGCTGATGTTCGATTGTAACCTCAACAACTCGTGAAAGCAGTTTTACTAAGTCAAGTCCTTCTTCGCGCACAGCCAGACCTTCTGCTCGATTGTTTGTTGCGGGAAGAAGGCTGGAATCTCTCTCTCCCTAGCCCTAGGATAGAATGTGATCTCTTTCTCTCCACTCCCCCTCCCCGACTTCCATTGAAGTAAGGGCGGGTTCTCTCCTTGCTGGCGCTGGCTTCCGTGTCGGCTTCCTTACTATTCTTCGCATCGAGCTAGAACTCGGTAGTGAGCCTGTTTGAGGCCTGACAACTGCTATATAATACATTATTTGTTGACCTTAGTTGGTTAGGGCATCCCCATTGGTGGGAGGTAGCTACGTTCCTATACAGGAACTCCTTGACAGCATTACCGGCTTTCCTTCGACTAGTGGTTGGTATCAGTTCCCCGCATTCCTTGACTTCCTGTATAGTGACTCCAGGCGACCGCTCCTGTGGTCACATCCCATTGGAATGTGGAGCAGAAAGATGGCACGATGGCACAAGTCTTTACTTTCTTTAAGGAGTCACCTCAGGGGCAACCTGAGGCAAAGTTAAAAAAAGGGCTCCCCTATCACTATCCGAGGAGGGTGGCACGGGTCTTTAGGTCTTGACTTCCTTTCAATTTCAAATAAGGATTTGTCCCGCCGTGGTTGAATGTCTTATCCGCTCTCCTTCTAGAATAGAGAAGAGGAGGCGAAGAGTAATAGAATCACCCAGTTCTATAGGAGGAGTCTTTGAGTAAAGCTTTTTTTTTTGAAGAAAGCCCTCTCTTTTTCTCGGATGACTTATTCTTAGTCTTTTTCTGCATGGCTGGGGATGAGATTGACGACAAAGTTCCTTTATGCCCTTCTTGAACAACCGATCTTGGCTATTTTTTTAAGGTTCGTCCACTTAATTGTCAAGCCTATCGTATTGAACTTATGGGTCTTAGCCGAGGCTTTTTGACGTTTTTATATCGTCAGCACTAAAGTAGAAGGGCGGCCTAACGGCTTGCTGCACTCAAAGCAAGCAGAGTCAAAAATCTCAACAAGGATGAAGCGAAATATAGCTGCTACACCAAAACTAGGCGCAAAGAACCAACCAGACTGACCTAGTGGATAAATCAGGAATACAGAAACAAAAACAGCAATTGGACCAGAGAATGCGATTGCAATTATAAGGTCGCAATTGAACAGATCGAGCAAGTTCAAATTGCCGTAACATGAAACCTATTAGTCCGAAAGCGCCGTGGAGAGCCACAAAAGTCCACAGACCGCCTAATTGACACCAACGAGTAAAATCTCCTTGTGCTTCAGGACCCCATAGTAACAACAAAGAATGTGCTAAACGATTAGCAGGAGTAGAAACTTCGGCGGTTAAGAAGTTGCATCCTTCCAAATAGGAACTGGCCAATCCATGGGTATACCATGAAGTTACAAAGGTTGTACCTGTGAACCAACCACCTAAGCCGAAAAAGGTGGAGCGAGAAGGTTCTGCTTTCTCTCGTTATGAGGCGCATTCTAGAGACAGACCTTTCCACCAAAGCGACTTCAAAGAGCTGCTTCCTTATCGAGCGGGTCTATTCACTTCTCAGAATCTATCTCCTCGGGAAGGCTAAGATCCGTTCTTACTGATTCAGAAAGCGGAAACTCTAGTTCCGGGAAGACTTTCCATTTTCAATATGGAACAATAGAATCCTTAACAGGAATGCCGGAGCCTTCATTTGAACAATTATGCTAATGTGAAGACTCCTCATTTTCTTTTCCTTGACAAATGGCCTATTATCCATTCAGTAGTTATACATCTTTCGGGATAACTTAGTCGATGCAACTATTGTGTATCTGCTACCCCCAGATGCCTAAAATCTTTCTTACACACCTTGATTGAATCTTCTTCAATCTGTGACCATTCCATAGAATTAGGCGCTCTCTTTGAGCTTTGATCTTGGTTCTTTCATTAGATCCAACCTATCAACCCTCATAACGAGAGATATAGGAAATTTCATGTGGGACATTACCGGAGGGTTGATAAGCTGTTTTTCTATAGATAAAGTGGATCATTGAATGAATGAGTTTTCCACTCGAAAAGGTGGTCCGCAAGAGAGAAAGTCGGAACTCGCTCTTGAGCAAGAACCTAGAGTTCCACTCAAAATCCTAATTAGAATGCCCCCTCAGGAGTTCTTCTTCGCAGTTCATCAGGGATCGGGCAGCTATCACCCATATTATTTATGCTTCCGCAGCTTTCTTCCACTCTACCAGGGTTTTCAAACCTCTGGGGAAAGAAGGATCCTTCCAAGCGAAAGTTCCACCCTTTTTGAACCATGTCAAGCTCATCCCACAAAGGGAAGTCAACTCCTGAAACCTGTCCATGATTGGGCGAATGTCAATTACCCTGACTAAGGCTTAAAAGGCACAGAAGGAAGGACATCCATCCTACTAACAACCGGAAGAAGGGGGAAAGCCGGTCAAAAAAGCACAGGGAAGGTTCCACTTAGCTCCTATTCAGATCTTTTCTGAAAAGAAAAGAAAGGACGATGGGAAATCCAAGGAGGTGGCTTACTTATGCAATTCCACACTATGATATTCATTGGAAAAAGGCAGAGCTGTAGAGTATAAGCTTTTCGGGACAGGATGAGATGTTGATGCTTGACTTGGTGATTCGATCAATCCCATCGAGCTGGAGTTCCTTTTAGATTGGATGTAGGGATTCCTCCTCTTTTCCGGTAAGGAGATCCTACTAATAAATAGGCTAACCAAAGGGAAGAGGAAGCTAAAGACCAATGAACCAAAAGACCGCCTTTCCTGCATCCACAATAGATCCAGTGCGCTTGTACCTTAATCGAGGGCATACATAAACGACCTTTGTTTTGAGTCCCGTGTTTTTTCATGTTTTCTCTTGCCTACGCCTAACTTCTTGCTGGCATCGACTCTGGACTCTTAAGCTAAGCGAGGTAGAGACTGTTACCCGTTCCTCTTCTGTATAGAAGAGCTACTTCGTTCCTCACTAAAGGAGTCAAAGAGATGACATCTCAATTCTTTGACTCCCCACTTAGGTGGGTTTCTCGTTCACTCCCTCACCCTCACGCTGGGGTGGTTCGTTCACTTGCGAAGAGTACTTCCGCTGTTTAGCCCTCTCTCAAGGGAGGCATCGAGTGTTGGCGTAGTCACCATATTTCTAAGGGAAGATGACGGCTTATTTCAAGCACACGTACCCGCTCGAAATGAGCTGATCGCGTGTGATCCAACCGAGAGAGCTGGCTACGACTGATTCCGCCTATCCGACAAAGGGTTGAAAAACCGCTTTACGGAGTAAATTACTCCTATTGCCAATAACCCATAAATAAATAAGGATTCTGACAGGAAAGAAGCGCCTTAACGGAGATTGGAGAACAATCAACCGATAGGCCTTTAACCAGAAATTGTTTTGCAAACTCAGCGGCTCCAGACGAAGAGACCAGCGTCTTGCCCAATGAGACCTCGACTCCGATCGTCTTCAAATACTGGAGATATCGATTTGCCACCGCCTTGTCGGCAATGACTATATCGTCCCCAAGTAGAGCGTAATCCTTAAATCTTTTTCCTGGATAAAGCAACTCTGCTGCAATCCACACCAATATATGATGACAGAGAGCAAACAGAGGCCAGGACGAGAGAAAGCCCAGTGGTTGACCAGCGCAAAACTTTATAAACTTAAGCGCACCCTTGAGTCCATTCGGAGCTGAGAATACATTGACTCTCAGTCCTGAATGGATTCAAGAAAAGGCAACCACCTTATTAAAGAAACACTTTCTCACGGCCTCCTGAAATGTTAAAGGAAAACGATCGGTTGCGGACGAAAGGTCAAAAGACCAAAACCCCAGAAGATAGATTATTACGGGCCATACTTGGCATTCAGGTATCCACTTCAAAGGAAACTTGTCTAAAACTACCTATAGGTGGTAGGGGTAGAGTTATTGATGTGAGATGGATCCAGAAAAAAGGGGCTTCTCTTATGAAAGAATAAGAAGTCCCCTTGAGGGAGAACTTCTTTCACGGGACTGCCTAAAGAGACTCCTAATGTGAAAACAACTATGTAACTTAATGAAGGACTATGGCAGAAAATCCTTAGGCGCTTTTAAGCCCTCTTGGCAGACTATGACCAATTGGATGGTTAGAGAACAGGGCTCCCCCTCGCGCGGTTCCAATTCCAGTTTTGATTGATGAGGTTGATCTGCCAGTTTAAGCATCAATAGTGACCCTTGGAAGCAGCACCGGTTGATTGAGTTGGCCGAGCAGGAGAGAGAACATAGGCTCAGTAGGCATAGGCATCGTAGACAGGGGCGGGAGAACAAGCATAGCTAGGAACTACCCGTAGTGAAGAAGAAGTTAGAAAGCCATTGCCCGTTTCAGCTTTCCTTTGTCCGCTTACAGATCCTATAGTTGCAGGGACAGAGGTGAAGGCAGTTTCAGTTGATTCACCAGCATAAACGTGAAGATAAGTAGAAGTGGCCTCTTCGGAACCCGTTGATCGAGTAGTTTATCCGGTTCCATTTGATCCATCAGTGGTTGATCTTCTAGGTGAAAGACCTAAAGGAGAGGAGTGAACGGAGAAAAGAAGAGTTGTACCGAAGACTTTCTCTTAGCACACAAGACAGAGTGCCGTTGGCGACTCTGGTTTCGGGTTAATCTCAATAGTCTGATAGCCTATGTCAGGTAGTTACAAGTGAGATAGATGTGTAACTAACCTCTAAAACTAAGCCACGGCCCGCCGATGGAAGGGTCACAGAAGGTAACCGGTTAGCGAGCGGTGTCGGTAAGCGAAACAGTGCCTTTGTCGGCTTAGAAACAATTCCCTCGAAAAGCGCTGGTTAAAGGGCTAAGCGAAATTCCCGAGAAAAGCAAGCGCTATAGAAAGAATAGCTTTGAAGCCACCTTTAGAATGGGATTCCAACTCAGCACCTTTTGAGAAGAATTGCTCTTTGGAGAGCATAGTACGATGAAAGTTGGTTGCTGTAGGAACGAGATTCTTAATGTTCATAGAAACTTTGATACTAATTGTAGAAATTCACTCTTTTATTCTGATTGTGCAGAATGGTGCTTTTCGGCTACTATGGGTCTTCAAAAGGAACCAGGAAGGGGGCAAAGACATCCTAAGAAGTCTGCCTGTGGACTCTACCTCGAGCGACCTTCCCTTATTTAGGACAATACAAAGACAAGGCTTTTACGACGAATGGCAAGAATGTTTACCTATGGCATTAAGATCTCAATACGAGATGTTGACCAACACCTCACTGCAGTGGCTTGTAGACTTGCTGCCGAAAGCTCTTTCTTGCACTTAAGGGCGGTTGGATGTTGATTAAGAGTTAAAAAAAAAAAGATCCTTGGATTTGGAAATGAAACTACAGCCCTTTCTCTGGGGCTCGAGGTTCGAGCTGCGAGGGAAAGCTTTGAGACTGGCATCCCCTGTTCTATCCGATGTTCAAGACCGGAACGAAGCTCATCCCGAATACTGAGAAAAAAGAGTCAGCGCGGCAAGGAAAGGGAGGACGGAAGCCCACTTCGACTCACCAAGGAGAAGGTAAGTACTGTTATATCCTTT
>JAGVVM010000222.1:0-36670 GCA_019149425.1 Psidium friedrichsthalianum
GGAGTAATCTTTGACATTATCCACTTGATTCTCCTTGGTGTAATACTTCCAAAGCACGTTCTTTTCTCTCTCAAACCCTTAACCTCCAACATGAAATTGTGTTTTGGCCCTAAATAAAAAAAATAATTTTATATATCTCATTTTGTAACCCTAGCTTTGATTAGAGCCATGGTTTCTCCATCACTCCGTGATTTCATCCAACTAGTTTTCTGATGTGCAAGTCCGGAGAGAAAGTATCGCGTGACACTAAAATTCGGCAAATTTGGCAGAGGCTCACCAACTACAGCACATGAGTTCGGCTTGACTTTCGAAGCAAACGATTTGGCTGACTCCTGCAAACTAGAGAAAAATCCAAATAGGTGGAGATTGTCAAAAAGTCATAAATCCTTGCAATTGTGCCAATTTAATCATAAACTTTGTTTTTACATTGAGTTCTAAACTTTTGTATTGCACCATTTTATCCATCCATACATTTTTTTGAATTAGAAATCCGCTGACATGGATATAATGCGCTATACCACTAACTGGATATTTTAAACAATATTTTAGTATTTTCTCAAATTATTTATTTTATTATACATTTTTTCTTTCTTTCCTTCTCCTTTGGTGCCGGTAGCTAACCTTGGTGCTGGCGTTAAGGCGAGGTCGACAAGGTTGATTTTGGTGGCCTCTAAGGAAAGCTTGCTCCGCGCCTTAGCGAGGCTCATCTTCACCATTTTCTGTTGATGTGATCCTTGCCGATGGCCGATAGGGGATGAGCATGGAATACCGTGCTATGGATCTTGCAGCACCTTCCTCTGTTTGCTCGGTGGCCTTGACAACCGACTGGAGTGTAAAAAGGAAGAGAAGATAAAAAAAATGAGAAAATAAAGGAAAAGAAAATACAAAAATAAAATAAAATCATACAAAATTATCCACTCAACATCAGTGCGTCATGTAGAATGGTCCGATGTTTATAAAGTTGTTTCTAGCCAAATTGATTCAATGATTAAATTGGCAATAAATGCAAAAAATTATAATTTAATTGAAAAAACAAATATCATAATGAATTGATATAAATTGCAATATGTTTGTGAATTTTTTTTTGGTAACATTTTCCGCAATAGGTTAGGTTTTAACTTGTACATGCAACTATTTTTTTCATAATGTTCTATTTTTATTTTATCTTGGTGAATAGGGGCAATGGCTCACAAGCTCAATAGGTGTGATCATTTGATAACGAGTCTCGAACTTCCACTCATGTACAAATTAAATGACCTTGTCAGATTCGTTCTTTAGCGCAAGATCACATTAGACCGCGAAGCTGCAAGAGACGCTCCTTACTTAGCCTTTTAACCTGATGTTGCAAGGGGGAAATTCCACGTTTCTACTCGGCGATCTCGGCTGTTGGACTGCCTCCGCACGTTTCCTTACCGTCTAACGCACTTACGCTAATGCAGATCTCTCTCAAAAAAAAAAAGATTATTCGAGTGAAGAGACTGGAATATACCTCAGTGCAAAGTCTCTCTTTTCATAATGCATCATGACAGGCCGATTCAATAATTGACAATTACATTTTTTTTTTTGGTAAGAAACGAGGATTTTCATTCACTTCACAAAGTCTAGAAACAATTGGAAGTAAAGCCAAAACTGTACTGTCCTGAAAGGGATGGAGAGTGCCATGGACAACCAATTAGAAGGAGAGATAACCTAGTTGTGAGCCTTAGCTAACAGTTTCGCACAAGAATTAGTGCTTCGCGGGAGAGAAATTGATACCGACCATCCTTCATCTGGCCCACATTTCCCTGCATCTACAAATAATTCGAGATAACTCATGGGCCCGGAGGCCTCATGGGCTTATCGCCAAAGCCCACGTGAAAAAGGTTGTCGCGGAATTATCTCCATTAATGGATGCAGAAGGCCCCACGTGCATGTACTTGAAGGGCTTTGACTTCCCTGGGTGACGGAGACTCCTTCATTGAAGTAAGATTCGAATATTGGCAATACATTCAAGGGCAAAGAGAATCTGACAAAGTCTTCGTAAACAGTATTAGCCGAACAGGATGGAACTGGTTGTTTTTTGGGCGATTTCAAAGGCACTTGATCTGATTTTTTATTGCAAAAAATTAAAATTAGTGACATCTTTTCGGATCGACGATAATTTTTTTTCCTCGTCTAGGGCTTAGAAATCTGTAATGAACACATATTCTCTGCGTGTGTGGGGACCACCTCCCTTTGCTTCTCTCTTTTCCTATCAAAGTTTTTTTTTTGCTTTCTCTTTCCTAAGCTTAAGCTAGGAGTGTACCGACCGTGAACTATGTACTCTGCTTTTTCCCCAGCGTCCGTCTCGTTACAAGCTATACGTAGTTCTTCTTTGTAACTTGTTGTTTGATTAGAGGTCTGATTTGGTAGGAATTAGGGGTGAGCAACTCGGACCAATTAAATAGAAACTGCCGGATCGAACTGGGATCGATGATCCGATTCCTGATTCTAAAGGGGTCTAGTCCGATTCTTGGTTCCAGGGACATAGGATCGGATCGGATTGCCTGGATTGAATTAGTCGAATTTTTTATATTTAAAAGTAATCCTAAGGGTTCGCATCACTTCACAGCCTTGGAGTGGGGGGGGGGGGGGGGAGGAGACGCAGAGGAACCCTTTTCCTGGTTCTTGCTCAGACTCAACTCCATCCCCACTTTGCACCTCCATCTGCATGAGCAAAAGAGACAAGGAAAGGCAAATGGGAGTTCTGGCATGAGAGCACAAAGAAATATAAGAGAACTATGTTAGAGAGATTGTGGTTGAAAAAAAAAGAGGTTTCTAGGCAGAAGAGATCAGACAGTGGTATACCAGAGAGAGAGGAGAAGAGAGAGAGCTCTATGGGGGTGGGTTTCCAAATGTTAAATTAACTTTTTCATGTTTTTCCAATTTCTTCCACTATGGAAAAGAGAATGATCAATGAATAAAACATTATGGTGCATATTTTTTTTTGGGCATGTTATCAGTCCAATGGAACTACCCAAGAATCAGATGGGACCGATCGGTTCTGTTCTCGATCCGAGAACCAGATCAGACGAGAACCCTAATGGGAATAATGTCTACGACAACGGAGAGATGGGGAAAAGTTTTAGGGAGTGTATGACAATCATTTTGTTTCAGAAATAAATTTCTGGCTAAATTTTTCTGTTTCCATTTTTGGATGAGTTTTTGAGTAAAAAAATGCATTTACTAACAGCATAAATTTCTAATATTGAAATAGAAATTCGTTTGATAACAATTAAAAATTTCTACTTCTAAAATAGAAATATATAGTGGCCAGCAATGGTTGGTGGTGGTCGACGACGATAGGGTTCAGCGGGTGGCGGCAGTCAGTGGCCGACAGTGGTTGGCAATAAGCGATGGGCAATGGTGGTGGCGATGGCAGTGGTTGAGGCGGCAATGAGAGGTTATTATTTCTGATTTATGTTTCTTTGAAAAGCTATAATTTTTTTATTCTAATTTCCCCAAAAATAGAAGAATAGAATTACGTTACCAACGAGTTTCTATTCCGAACCTATTTCAGAAATAGGTTTGAAATAGAAATAGCTAATTAGAATAGTTTGTCATGTACCCCTTACTTGCTCGAGCACTACCCAACAGTAGAATCCATAAACAAGTTAGCTACATAGAACGACAAAGGGTCGACTCTCTCTCTCTCTCTCTCTCTCTCTCTCTCTCTCTCTCTCTCACAAGTGCGTTCACCAAGTGCCCTGCCGGACGCAACTGCTGGGTGCCAACCTCAAACCTGCTTGCGTTGTCACATCCCCCAATCGATTCATTTTCACTTAGGTTGAATCTATAGTTCGTTTGATGGTTTTTTTTTTTGTCGCTATGAAAAAAGACCTAGCATCTTTCTGCTTCAATTTTGAGTATTGAATGGGCCTAATTTCCTAAAAATCAATCCCAAATTTATTCTGAACTTTTTTTGTCTCAGAAAAAATCTCTAACTTTAGGTTCAGTCCCAAATCTACCCGACTTTTTTTTTGTCTCAAAAAAAAGCCCCAAACTTTAGATACAATCCCAAATTTGCCTCAAATTTAGTTTTGTCTTAAAAATCACATATTTTCAATGTATTTTCAAATCTATCTATTGATCCAGTCCCAACTTGACGTGGCATTTCTACGTCAATACAAAACCCACATTAGTAAAGTAATGGGCGATAGGTACGGACCGATGTGATATTTTCACTTGGATATTAAATCCACCTCAATAAGGAAATTCTTCAAAATGAAGCTGTCTTAGGATACGAAAATGATGGACGACTAACAACGATTTTTGGACATAGAGCTAGTGGAGTCATTTTGGGATTACAGTAAAAATTTGTGATTTTTTCTTAGACAAAAAAAGTTTAGGGTAGACTTGGAACTGGAACTAAAGTTTAGGGTTTTTTTATGAAATAAAAAAGAGTTCAGGATGGATTTGGGACTTGACCTAAAGTTGGCGGTTTTTTTAGAAGACAAAAAAAGTTCAAGGTAGATTTGGGACTAGATCTAAAGTTAGAGTTTTTTTTTTAAAGGGAATTTGGTCGATGATGATTAGTGATGGATTGTTTGGTTTCAGATCAGGTCTGCAATGGGTTCGTTTTGGTATGGATCTTCTCTCTTGTCTGTGCTTGAGTCTTATCACTGTCTAGCTTTCTTCATTGCAATCCTTAGTTTACATCTTCATTGCTTGCTGAAATTTCAGTTTGTCAGCGGGCATGTTGGTAGCCTGGTGATTAGCGTAGCTGTACATTGGCAAAAGGAAAACGGAGCGAACCTGATGGCGTAATCCTCGCTAGCAGGACTTTCCTTTAGCGAATCACTACGCTTATTGAAGTGCTTGTGGCCGTGATAACGGTCTTTACTGCGATTGAATGCATTGAAACGAAGATGGGGATCGAGGAACGTGTCAATCGAGCCATGTGTAATGTGAAAGTTTGCTTGCAGCTCGGGACTGATCGAACATTGTGAGCATGTGCAATCAATCTTGTCCATGTTTCCAGACCAATTAATAGCCAGCTGCATGCAAGACACACTTAGAAAGTTGTCGCCCGCTGTCGGAGACAAGTCGCGATTAACCCTTAAGATCATGGTTTTTTTTTTTTTTTCCCCTTCATCCTAGTTTCAATCTCAGAAGACAAACTAGAGGATGATGTTCAACTCCTCCGCCTAAACTTTCTGCCTCTTCTTTGGTGGAAGCTTTGGTGGTCAAGGTCAATTTGCTACCTCGACTTGACCAAAGCCCTTTTAGCGGTCAAGCATTCACATCCACATGATTGGGAAACAATAGAAGAAGGGCTGAAAAGGAGAAAAACAAAGAAGAAAGGTGGTCAATACACGTAAGAAAAGACAGAATGAAAATCATTAAATTGGTCTCCCACTTTAGCCCGTCAACCACGAAACTACATGAACGTACACTCAAAACTATATCTTATTACATCAATAACTTTGGTCCCCCTTCAATGGCGACTTTACCCGTGTCCTGCAGTCGGACCGACTTCCGCGAAATCTCCTATGCTATGCTTGTGAACACAGATGATCGATCATCCGATTCATCGTCAAAGTCACTGCCTTGGAGCTAAGTGCAACGACTCGTCTTTTACCAAGAAAGATGCCACCCACGAAGTTCCCCAAGAGAGTGATGTTATTGGTGGGGAAGAGAAGAAAGGGGCCAAAGGACTCTACTTTATTTCGATTGAAATCCACCCAATAGAGCCCGCGAGGAAACTGCAAGGGGACGGAATTCTTGGATCACTTTTGGGGTTTATCGTCCGGGTTGGATTTCACACTGGAGCAGCGTCTTGCAAAAAGAGCAGCAAGTGTAAAAAGGGTTTGGTCCCTTTTTCGCTTGACTTTGGCTGATGCGCCAGGGACGTCGTAGATGACACTTGGTCTGAAATCGGAGAAAATTACTAAAAAAATCATAATTTTGAATCTATTACAACTATGTCAATTTAATCATAATCTTCTTCTTCTTTTTTTTTTTGCTAATTCAGTCATAAACCGCTGGCATTTGTGCTAATTCGATATTAAGTCTTTTGCACTTATGTCAATTTAGTTTATCTAGCCAAACTTTGGTAGTCGGCGCTAATATGGATGCCGGCTATCCATAATGCAGCGCCGTCAACATTAACGTGATAATTGTTAATAGTACGTTAATATGTGGCGCTACTATGGCACAATTTGCATGTATAGTATCTCTCTTCACCTACCAGGACTTCATAATGGAATATATTCGAGTTTATGAACGCCGAGAAAGCAAGCTGTTGCGGTGATTTACGTGATTTGGCAACTGGCCTATGTTCATCAACCGAACATGGCAAGAAAGTCCCTAGGCTAGGATAAACTCGAGATCCACTCGCACCTAAGATACTACCGACCTCTCGGGAAATTCTCAATGGAGACGCCCCCCAAAAAAATCTGTTTGATTTGATTACGAACGGGATGTCGTATATTTGAATATCGATTTACAATTGTTAATAATGATGCCGTAACGTAATGTCGGAAAATTGGGTTCGGACGAAGGACAAGCATGTCGGCATCCAAACGATTGGAGAGGATTAGTGGCGACTCCTTTTCCTTGCAATCAACTGTAAGCGCACGGATTTGAGATAATTCGGTATTATCTATTTTAAATTACATTCAGCACCGTCAATTTTCTTTGGTTTCCTTATATTGGCGCGTGTATGTCTTCAAGTATTTTGATTTTGACACACATATGAACATGATTGAAGTATGTAAGGAATTAAACTATGTTAGGTAGAATTGTAGTCCTCTTGACTCAAGTGCTTAAGATATTAAGTATTTTGATTTTGACACACATATGAACATGATTGAAGTATGTAACGAATTAAACTATGTTAGGTAGAATTGTAGTCCTCTTGACTCAAGTACTTAAGATATTAAGTTCGACTTGACTTGAGATGACTCCAACCAATTGATTTTCGACTTGAACTCGTTTTCCGACCAGGTCCTACTCGAATAGTTTGCGGGATAATAACGCTAGATGCACAAAGATTCATCGTTGAAGCATGGTTGCTAAATGACATGTCAAAGTTTGATTGGATGTCTACATAAGTAGGACGATATTTTTAACGATGGGAAAGAGTACACATAGTTCATGAACCCTAGCTTAATATTCAATATTGTCGCTGAAATTTTAATTTTTCAGTACAATCCATAAATTATTGATAAATGTTCAATTTAGTCTCTAGGCTATACGAAAGTATTCTGTTAATTCAAGTTAATAGAATCTGCTAATGATGAATTCCAATTCGTCAAAAGAGCTCAACACAAAAACTCCAACAGAGACCGCTAACAAAATAAAAAATAGATGCCTATCTCTTTTCTCTCTTCTTTCAAACGATGTGCTTGGCATGTAATAGTCCACATCATCAAATAACGTCTCATGTGTTGTTTGAGCAAATAAAAGGAGTACATCAAACATTACCAATAGTTTAGGGACCGATTTAACAAACTAAAAGTTTGAGGATGACATTGCACATCGAGCTAAAATTCAAGAACTATTTATGTCGATTTTTCTTTAATGGTTGACTTGTTCAAGTGACCGGACGAGAGAAGTTCAAGTGCTTCACATGTATCTTGGCCGAGGACAAACTCCACCGCCAAAGTGAGGAGAACAGCTCAATAAAATGACAACTCGTGTTTGTGATTGCCTTTGCTACCACATCCTCTATTGCAACCCCTAGGGATGGTTTGCCAATACTATTGTCGTGTTGTGTTGTGATGATCTGACCACAGAAAAAGCATTTGCTTGCCAACATTTTAGGTCGGTGTCGTAACAAGAGAGCCAATGACCGATTGAATGTTATCGATTTGTTCTTTTGCCCATTTTCTTGCAAAGAAGAAGTGCCTTCCTTTGTGGAGAGACAACCCATCTTCTAATAGGGGCTTTTCAATCTCGAACCTTCAGATTCGAGTAGGAGGACCAAATAGCCACGGTTAAAACAAATGTTCCATAACGGGTGCGAGACCTTTACTGTTGCCCCTCCGCACCCTTTCACATATCAAAAAAGTTAATGACAAATCTCAAAAGCTTAGAGCAGGACGATTTACTCATCCCCCAAACAAAATCGCCTTATTATCGAGCCTAGCGGGCGAGTTTCGAAAAGGGTCCGACCCACGTTGCTCGAGCGGGCTTCCATCAATAGGCCAACTTGCGCCTCATCTTCTCTCGTAATACAGTTTACTCATAAAGCAAGAATACAATATTATCATTGGTCTTTCTTTCCAAATTGGTTAGCAATGTGAAATGGACAAGGCAGCCCTCCAACTGGTGGATCCGTGTGAATGTTTTGAGCTCATTCCCCCCCATTATTTCAATTCTCTCCTTTCACACCCAACGAGACAAAGAGAAGAATCAAACATCTAATGACACATGGAAATTTCCCGAAAATCTCTCTGTCATTCTATAGTATGTCTCCCCCCTCTCCACATATATTAAACCACAAGTCAAACATGCCAAACCTCAAAAAATCTCCGCAAAGCCGCCTCTCTTCCTTCCTCCTCCTTTATAAATCAGTCTGTTCTCTTCCCCCACACCAATCGTCATCAACCAACTGCTTATAATTCAAATTTCATACAGGAGAGAGAGAGAGAGAGAGCGAGCATGAGTAATGAAGTAGTGGAGAGGGCTCTGGCCAGCCTCGGCCGAGGGTTCGACTTGACCTCCGATTTCAGGCTCAGGTTCTGCAAAGGCGAAGAGAGATTAGTCCAGCTCAATGAAACGGAGAAGAGGACGCTGGTGATCCCCGGCTTCGGACCTGTGCACAACGTCCCCGCCGACATAAGATGCGACAAGGGCGACGGAGCCGGTACCAATCCGACATCCTCGAATTCAGCAAGGTAAATGGGCCCAAAAAAACAAAAAACAATCGACGGTCAAGATGGGGCGGCTTTGGATAGACCTAGTGCAAATTTCGGACTATTTACATTTTCCATGTGTTTCAGATGTCGGAATTCTTCAACCAGAAATCGGCGGTATCCGGAAAGATCCCCTCTGGGATGTTCAACTCAATATTCGGGTTCCAGAGCAACTGCTGGGCGAACGATGCGGCGGAGATCAAGTACTTGGGCCTCGATGGCTACTTCATCGTGCTGTTCAACCTCCACATCGACCGGTACCCGCTCGTCCTCTCCGACGAGGTCTGCAAGGCGGTTCCTTCCACCTGGGATCCCTCGGCTCTCGCGAGGTACGTGATCGACACGCCTGCTATGGTTTCTTAAGCGTTAGGTTGGCTTGTTTTACGATTAGAACTGCTGAACGAGTAGGGCTGGACTGGCATTCACATTTCCTTGTTATGCTTCACCATCATCATCCTCAAAAAGTTGACTTTGGCCATTCCCCTTCCTCAACAGACTAAAATATTAACAACCCTTGAAATAATCACACGGGAATGATTGAAAGCACGCTAAGGAGGAGGAGAAGACAATAATCTCGACCCTTCAATTCTGACCAAACATTAGTCACACGCCTTAAAATCAGAAAATTTGCAATTACCAAGGCGACGGGGCTCGGTTGTGTGTCCAATTAATGCACATTCGACCATAAGTGGACTTTCCCTGGGAACGAAGGTGCACTATTTCGGCTTTTCTAGTTTCACGTTCCCGTCGTGATGGAGAAATCATTTATGGAGTCGAGTTCCTTAAAATCTTTTTCTAGAAGCATTCAGTTTTTGGAAAAATGTGGGTTTCTGATGATACACGTCTTAGGGTTACCCCGCCGGGTATGTAATAACATCAGGGATGCGAAATTGCCACGTCGAAAGATTAATGTTCGCATTATGCGAGGTTGTTTTCGAGGTTGGGTTTCCCCAATTCACATTCCACGTTCCAGGGCTAGAAAAATGACAAACATCTGGATTTCCTTGGCGCTGTCTGACTTGCGGTTAGCCAAATCATCATATGAAGACAAAGTCAAAGATGTAGTACGTAGGACTGACCATTCAATCCGTTGCCATAAGCACAAAATAACGCTTGTCATGGACCCACCGTAGGGAAGATGCTGGGTACCAATCAAAGTCCTTGAAAATTTCTCAAGTTTGACCGCCTAGGGGATTCGGACTCGGTCTCATCTCCCCCCCGGCAACCGCGTAAAGTCAACGGAATCAACGGGCCAGATGGTTTTTAAGGGATGACGCTACCGTGACGTTGCCCTGATCGGACGGCTGCCGATGATCCCCACCGCGGGGAAACGCTTGGCAGCAGCGTGTGAATTGAGATGCTCATCTACTCTTTGGAAAATTCGTGCCGGGAATCGTGATTGGGCTGGAAATTGGAGCGAAAGCTCAACAGATATTTGACCCTCGAGATTTCGTATTTCAAATTATTTGCTGCCAAAGATTAAAAAAGAAGAAGAAGAAGAAATAATTTTCTAGAGTTTTATAAATAATAAAGAAATGAAACTTGAAATTCTTGAAAAAAATATTCCATTATTTGACTCCGAATAAATCGATTTTCTTTTTCAGTGTAATTTTCGAAATTTGCCGAATATTGCGACTTTTAATGCCATTCAATATTTTAAAAAAATGTATTCGTTTTTTCTTGACAGATTTATAGGGAAATATGGGACCCACGTGATAGTGGGACTAGGGGTTGGAGGTCAGGACGTCGTGGTGGTGAGGCAAGACAGATCGTCCAACATGGGGCCGTCGGATCTGAAGAAGCACTTGGACGACCTGGGCGATCAGCTCTTCACCGGGGCTTGCGCTTTCGCCCCTTTCCACTCCAAGGCCAAGGAGTCTAAACACAACAAGGTAGTCTAAAATTCTTTCGTTAGTGCCCTTTGGTGTAATCTTTTAATGGGAATTCCTTTGGTTGTTATTATTATTATTATTATTATTGTGTTCCTAATTTTCGTTACTTCGTTCCGTTATGCTTTTCCTCACGAACGTTGCCGACCTCCAGACACCGCAAGCCTTCAATCTGTTCGATCAGCAGGCGATTGCCGCCTTCGACGGCCTGCCAACTTGGAGCTCTAAAGATGTAGGTTTGGTTCCCTCGCGTTTTCATTATATAAATAGCGGGTAAACTATTTCTTGATTTCGCATTGATTGGAAGTACAGATTTTCAACAAAGGAAAATTTTTCACACACGAAAAACGCACCATTGAACGTGAAATTTGGTAAGCAAGAGCATAAGAATAAGTACGCGAAGTGTTGAATTTAGGGGACAAGGACGCGCAATAAAATAGACAGCTTGGTCAAGGGTCATTTGGCTTGGGCATGAATGTCTAGGTTCAGGTACAAATTGAAAAAAAAAATTTGTTTTAAGGCACGTTCAATATGGAGAGATTGGTTTGATAAAGAAGCCAAATTTTATAACTAACTAACTACTATATATATATATATATATATGTACGCGTTTTTCATTATATATATAAGGAAGATTACAAGATTCGAATCTGGACAAAATGAAGAAATTAGAACTAGCTAGGTTCCCTTTCAAACATTCAATATTGTAGTACTCATCCTGAAAAGCTTAAGACTTTAATTTACTTGTATGTGCTAATTAGACTTTTGTATACGGACCCGATATCGGATTTCTTTCATTCGCTTTTCAGCATTGATGAAAATCTTTTTCATTTCCCAGAATATCGTATGATTATTATACCAAAGGTTGGTTCTCTCTGGTCATGAAATTATATGAACATTTAATTAGATCATAGGATTAAGATAGCATCTCCAACAAATCATTACCATATCCCTCCACCCCCACAACCACTCTTTCATAGCTGCAACCACTGCTATCACGGGGCTCGACCGTTGCAATGGCCAATACCTTCGGTCATTGCTTTGGATCATCTCTTTCGAGAAGACAATTATCCAAGAAGTTCTAAACCTATTTCAATTTGACCAATTTAGTCATAAACTTTTGATTTTTGCCAATTGAGTCCTAAACGTTATAACGTTTTGCCAATGGAACCCATTCGACTAATTTTACCTGAAAATTGCTAGCATTGATACTAGCCATCCTACCTCATATGACCGAAGTTGATGTGGATAATTTTTATGATTTTTAAAAAAGTTTCTAATTTTTTTATTCTTTTTATTCTTCTTTTTTTATTCTTCCTTTATTTTTCCCATCCCGCAAGGGCCTCACGGCCCTCAGTGGACTTGGTTGACAAAAATAAGAAAAAAAAACAATAAAAAATTCAAAACTTTCACGTAAAAAATTATAAAAATTATTTATGTTAGCACCTGCCGTGCTAGATAGGATGACTGACGTTCATGTTAGCGATTTTTGTCTAAAATTAGCTGGATGGACTCAATTGGACAAAATGTGAATATATTTAGTACTCAATTGGCAGAAATTGAAAGCTTAACACTGAATTGAACAAACTATAATAGGTTTAGGACTTTTGGATAATTTTTCCTCTTTCGAGCTACTGGTACCATCACCACGTTGATCCCTCCAACACTAACACTCCATCAGAGCCAATTGTAATGAACCGCTTCAAAAAGGCCAAACAATAGACCGATTCCACACCCGTCACATACAATATCATGTAGATGTGCGTAGGGCAAGCCTTCGTTGCTTCATCTTTTCGACACCTGTGGTCAGTCCTGCTCTTAACAACTTGTGAATCACGACGCTGACGACCAAATTTCCGTTGGCAATACATTGCAGGGTATCACAGTGATCAGCTCGAAGAGAGGAGGGGATCCGACCGCCGAGAGCCACTGCGAATGGCTCCTGACGGTGCCTTCGATGCCAGAGGCCATCCACTTCAGCTTCATCCCCATCACTTCTCTCCTCAAAGGCGTCCCCGGCAGCGGCTTCTTGTCCCATGCCATCAACCTCTACCTCCGCTGTACGTTTCGCACTCGAGTTTTGTCCTGTTGAGTTCATTTACTCATCTATTTTTCCTTGGAATCGAGCACTTACTTCTTTGGTGATTGCAGACAAGCCTCCACTAAGTGATCTGCAGTCCTTCCTGGAGTTCCAAACCCACAAGCTGTGGGCTCCCATCCACAACGACCTGCCTCTTGGTCCAACCACCAATAGAGCCACTTCATCACCTTCCCTCAGCTTCAACTTGATGGGACCAAAGCTGTACGTTAACACTTCCCAGGTACACATGGCGTATCTGCTCAGTACTTATGATCATGCATCAGTATTCATTTGCCACCATTTAAAGTCCCTAAGATTTATCTATTTGGTCCGTTCGATGCACCCTACTAAGCCTCTCTGATATTGGCACCATTTATTTATGTACTTTGTGCCTATGCCAGCCCCTAATTGGAGTCATGGACAGTTTGAAAGTTCATTATCTGGAATGATTGGATTGGGTATAAAATGTCTGTAGGTGGCTTTTTAATTCCGATCGTGACCTTGATATAGAGCTGGAGCTTCGCAATTTTGAATAAAGAATTCAAAGGAATCAAATAGAAAATGTAATTCCATGTCTATTACAGAATCGATGGGAGAGTTTCTTCTCATCTGGCTCCTCGCGTATGAGTTAGTCGGAATGCTGCCAAGATATCAGCGTCTTTGGTTTCATAGTCAAGAGTATAACAAGTCGGTCTATAATCTTTAGCACCAGCTTTGAATCCAACTTGACATAAGTGCCTCCCTACAACTCATGAATTAAGAATTCTCATAACAAGGTATTGTTAAGATTTATCTGTTTTGGTCTGGTTTTAGGTTATAGTAGGGAAGAGACCCGTCACGGGGATGCGGTTCTTCCTAGAGGGCATGAAATGCAACAAGCTAGCCATACACCTGCAACATCTCGCCACCACTCCGTCCATGCTCGAGGGCTTGCTAGATGACACACCGATATGGCAAGATCAGAGGACGCCGGCGGACGACTACTTAGAAGGCATACAAGGGAAGAAGTTCTCTCACGTGTCCGTTGCCCCCGTGGAACACGTACCGACCGATAGCACATCCAAGAAGGTCGGTTCACCTATGTTGTGACAGGCGCCCAACTTCACGTGAAAAAGCACAATTCGAAGAGCGTCCTCCATCTCCGGCTCCGTTTCTCCAAGGTCTTGAACTCGTTCGTGGCGCAATCTAATTGGGACCGAGGTTCTGAGTACTTCCAAAAGTCGGGACTGCTTTCGGCGATCAGCACGTCTCTCGGGGAAATAATGCTGCCAAAGAGAAAAGGCCGGCAATAAATATGGACTCCAGCGTGTACCCGACGGGGCCACCCGTGCCGGTGCAAACGCAGAAGCTTTTGAAGTTCGTGGACACATCGCAGCATTGCAAAGGGCCTCAAGATAGCCGGGGCATTGGCTGGTGACCGGAGCTAAGTTGGATTTGGAGAAGGGGAAGATTTGCGTGCACGTCAAGTTCTCTTTGTTGAACCTAATTACTGGAATCTGAAGAACAGCAAAGATTGAATTTTTATGAGTCTATTATGGAAATGTACAAAAGAGGAAGAGAAAAGCAGCTCTCTCCATGGAGCAGCTGAAGCTTCTTCGTTGCCCGCAATTGGTCGATGCAGTTATCAATCGTGCCGGGTTTGTCATGAAGGGAATGCTTCAGAACATGGCGAGTCGGTAAGAGATCGATAATGTAAATGTGAAGTCCGTGATTCATATTTCTTTCATTTGTTTTTGCCTTAATTGATGATGCAGAAATTAATGTGTAAATATGAGCAGAACTAGTTCAGTCTTTTGTTCTCCACTTGTGGGCCAAAGTAAGCATAAGTTTTCATTACTGAACGAAAGCAGGCAAAGGTCAAATCTTTACCATCCTTCTGGATTTCTGCAACGGCCTTCTCATTAGTAAGATCTTTGGAAACGATGGTGTCAGTCTCCAAGCACATCTTCTTCCAATCGCTGGACTTAGCCTATTTGCCACCGTGCTTGACTGCTGAGCCTTCAGCTTCTTCAGTTAAATGTGCTGTCAAAGCCAGGAGAAAGTATTATAAGCAACGGCTCGCTTTGTCGACGCACTAAACACTCTTCGCTACGTTAAAGGCCCGCCTTTTCAAGGTATTTTCAGTTACCCTCTACTGATCAGACCCCTAATATCTTTACCAAGAACCATCCTCAAGGTCAGTGTGTTGCTCTCAAATGCAAACCCGAGCGAAAACTAATCAAGTTTGCCTCTCGGTAAACAAAGCATAGTAGCCATCAATTGCATACTTCAATAGAGGTGGTCAGGTGTTGCCTTCAGATCAGTGCTTGCTGGGAGGATCTGAAGCCAGAAAGTCATCACCTTGTTTGGTACGTTATCAAGGGAAAAGGGTAAAGTCAAAATGGCTTTGAGTTGCTTATCTCAAGAGTTAGCTTCGGTGCATGATCCTAATCTTCGTGATCCTACATGAACAATTTTCTGATGTTGACGCGTTCGACTTTATGCTCTTGCTTGGGGCTTGCTTATGAAATTTCAATGAACTTATCTCCATAGAAGGAGAGAGAGAGAGAGAGAGAGAGGGGAGGGAGGGAGTCGGTAGATGGTACAGAGAGCCCAAACTTGCGTGCAAATGACTACTTCATTGAAAGCAACGCGGAATTCTTTAACTGCAGAATTTTGATGGAGTGGAGAAAAGGACGGCAGTTTGTTCTTTTCTGCTTGGAAAACCCGATACTTTCGAAACGAGTATCTCGTGATAAAAAAAAAAACTTCAAATAAAAATATGAAGTATCCTCATTTTTAATAAGAATATGAAGTGACCAGTCTTTAATAAGGATATGGCCTTTCATCCAAAAATAATTTTATAATCTATTGAATTTTCTTTTTTCTGTGCATGGTCTTTTTTTTACTCTAATTTGCAAAAATAAAAACAAAAATAAAAAGTTATGACAAATTAATAAATAAAAACTGAAATTGAACATGCTCATGAAGAACAAGACGTCGCCGGTTGTGGACCAATGGTGAACCATTCATTGCCTTTGAGACGCAGCCGAACCCCCACCATTGCAGCCATGGAGGTCGTCAACCTTAGTTGGAGCCAATTGACGGAGGTCTCGTCCTCCATGATCGTGGATCTCTTTGTCACTACAAAAATTCGAGCGAATGGGACCTAGTCGAGTCCCAGTGCCACAGTCATGGAGGTGGCAGTCCTCACACAACCACATATCTGGGGTCACACGAGGTGAGTGACCTCCGTGGACACAGGTAACGGCCCTAGCTCTTGGTTGCCTGAAGCAGACGTGGTTAGATCCAGGCTCAGTTGCTTTGACTACGACGTCTTGAGCTCGAATTCGACCTCAATTGTGTTGAATTTGCCACAACCACCCTTGCCTCGATCTCTTTCAACTCGACCGTGACTAAAGAAAACTTGGTCTTCTTCCTCGACTTGACTCAATTGTTGGTTCATCAATTGAGTCTTCTTCGGAGGAAGATGAACAAGTCGGGGCTCGCCAAACTGGCCAAACCTCCACTGAGGTCGAATGGCATTGAATTTGACATGAGCCCGGATTCGGTGAGGCCGTCCCTTGCCCAGCCCATTACGGGCGTTGCAAGTGGTAGGTCATCGCCCAAGACCAGCCAGTTGGAAGGTCAGCCACTTTTTTAAGATTGACATGATTACTTTGTACTCTTATTTGAAACAATACCGGTTTTATTTGAGAAAATGAGGGCATTTTATGCCCTCATTGAAATTTTCTCTATTATTACCCTTTCAGGGGTCTTGGATCAGTGACGGGCGGGCCCCCGTGCATGCATTCGGCTCTTCGGGGCCCAGCCTTTTTTGTTCTTGGGCTGCACTTTTCTTGGCCATTAATTTTTCGATTATGTCGGAAAATTCAAGGGAGAGGTTGAGGGTCAACCTCGGACGGCTGTACATGAGACCAAAGAAATGGCGGAGTCAACAAAGGCAGGGTGACCAGACAAACCAGAGAATCTCTGAACACCGATGGGGAAGAGGACTGGAACATGAAACTGAACTAGCACAGAGAGAGAGAGAGAGAGAGAGAGAGAGAGAGAGCGGCAGCGGCTCCGACGCGGTGGTGGAATCGTACCCGATGAACGGTGGAGACGGCACATTTAGCTACAACAAGAACTCTTACTTTCAGGTTCTTCATTTGACATTAAGTAGATGTGTTTCCAAGTAACTATTTCTTCATTTCATGGAATAAGAGCAAAATGATAGAATAAATTGTTCTATCTTTCGCCAAGCTTTGCCTGAATTCAGCTTTTGAAACTTCAATAATTTTTTAATATCAGACTCACGCAACTCTTGACATGCATCGCAGAGAGTGGCAACGAACGTCGCCCGGGAGGCAATCGATGAGGTGATCGCGGGGGAGCTCGACATAAAGAGATTTTCTCCCGCTCTGACCACATTCCAAATCGCGGATTTAGGCTGTTCAGTCGGGCCGAACACGTTCGTCGCTGTCCAAAACATCCTAGAAGCGGTCCGGCGCAAGTACGAATCACAGGGCCTCGCCTCCCAACTGCCCGACTTCCAAGTCCTGTTCAACGATCACGTGTCCAATGATTTCAACACCCTCTTCGCTTCGCTGCCGTCCGACCGGCCATACTACGCCGCCGGCGTGCCAGGTTCCTTCCACGGGCGACTGTTCCCCGAGGCGTCCCTCCATTTTGTGCATTCGTCTTATGCGCTCCAATGGCTGTCCAAGGTGCCTAAAGAATTGATTGATCCAAACTCCCCAGCATTTAACAAGGGGAGAGTTCACTACACAAGTGCCCCGTCCGAAGTGAGCGATGCTTATACAACTCAATTCGCAAAGGACATGGCGACATTCCTGAGCGCCAGAGGCGAAGAGATTGCGAGCGGAGGCATCATGGTCCTGGTCATGCCCGGGATCGCTAATGGCATTCCATATTCACGTATTCCCTCCGCGTGATGTTCGACCTTTTGGGGTTCAGCTTGATGGATATGGCAAATGAGGTAAAAACTGGAAATACTCTCAGCACAATCTTCTTTCTTACCAAAAAACAATTGTGTGTGCGCATTTGTGTATCAGCATAGTTCTGTCACAGGTCTCAAAATTTTCAAATTGAGCGAAAACATAGATAATCAATACCTCATGTCTCAGTTATGCATGTCTTAAGGTATCCTTCGCCGGATTTCTTAAGGTTTTCATTCTCTCATTAGTTCACTTATGTTAAAAAACATAAGACAATCTAATTGAGTTGCACAGACGACCTGAATAAAGTAACTCTCTCCAGGGTATAATAAGTGAGGCTCAGGTGGATTCATTCAATTTGCCTGTATACGCTCCCTCGCCTGACGAGATGACGGCACTAGTAGAGAGCAATGGGTGCTTTAGCATACAGAGGATGGACTTAGCAGCTCCTGGAACGAAGATCGATGACTCAGTCGGAGGGCATGCGTGCATGCTGCACTTGAGAGCTGGGATGGAAGGCATCATCAGCAAACATTTTGGAAGCGAGATTATCGACGACCTGTTTGATCGTTTTCTCCAGAAAACCAAGGAATATTCTGACCGTTTAAACTCTGCCTTTCTTCAAGGAAGCCAACTGGTAGTGATACTGAAGCGGAAGTAATGCGCGCCTGAGAGCTGAGTTCCGCATTTTTTTTTTCCCTAATAAAGTTCCAGATATGTTCTTTTCTGTTTGAACTCACATGTCCCATAAAAGGTAAAAATGTGGCATCGATATGATCTTCAAATTCCTCGTAAGAAAACCTTGTTAATCTCCTCTGTGCTAGGAGTTCATTCCCATGATAACAACTGCTGCAAAACTTTTCCCACATCACCCATGGCAAGAGCACGATCTGTTCTCAAATTCCATGACAAACCATATCTAATGCGAGCATCATCTGGACAAGAGCTGTCATCTGAGATTACAGGACTGCATATTATGTTAAAATCAACTGGCATTAGGAATCCTGCGGCATGGCGGAACAGCCGTCTTACACGGAAACATACAGGGTATGCAACGACAGAAATTCCATTCGGAGAGGCTGTAAACAGTGAACAGCCGTTAGACAGTACCATTATGTACAAAAAGGAGTAATGCACGCACAAATAGCAGGCAGAACGTTGTTTAAGCTTTGCTATTCAAAAAGCAGGAATTTAGGAGCACTGTTGCCTGTACATTGGCAGAAGACACAAATACAAAAACTCCGGTTTCTTCAACTAAGAAAATATCCGAGTTCCATTTCTCAATTTAGGCGCAATCCACGGGTGAAGTAGTCTTCAAGAGTGGACTCATGAGCAGCTCTCCTACCTCGTTTTTCCTTCTTAATTTGGATTAGTTTGTCATACACACACCAAGGAAAGCTAAGATAATGATCTCGATTCAAATCCTCATTGTAGCAACCCCAGTAATTCGGGTGATACGTGACATGATACCAAGCGGACGCTTTTGCATATTCATCTACAGCCTCAGAATCTGAACCACTTCCCTTATCATTAAACCAGGTCCGAGCTTCCTTTCTCAGGGATTTTACAGCTACAGAAATGGATTCGGCATCCCTCCTCCTGGTGAATGAGTTGGACATTTTGATTATCCAGCCACTTAGGATTTCAGCCTCCGTAATCCCATAGTACTCCATCAGATTCCCCAACTTGTAATCATAATTGCCTTTGTGATAGAGCTCATCGCCTTTTTCAGGCTTACTATCTGCAAAGACAGCGTGGGCATTGGCAATAACTCCAAGGCTGTCATTAAGTATGTAGTTTACAAAGTACTCCTCCACTTCCTGTTTAAGAAACACAACAAAGGATTTGAATTAACCCCATATCCATAGAGCATTACAAAGAAATCAAGGAGCCAATTTCAAACTTGATGTAACTCGTCGATGTCCAGCAAAATGGATCATCAATTACCTTACAAAGATAAAGTACACTCAGATATACATCTTCTCTTAAGAAGTTCAAGGTATATATGTGCTAGCCAATTCCTGTTTCGATATTCCCATGTTTAAAAATAATTTGTTCATTTCAACCTTATGAAATGGAAATTTTTTGCAATGCAAAAGAACAATGTACAAATCCATCGTAGTGAACCATATGCATGGGCAAGTGTAGGCATGCAGGTAAATGCTTATTGCCACAGTACCAGTATTTCTCGCAAAATCAAACTTAGTAATACCAATCAAAGAACAGAAGCCTCTTAATGTTGTCCACCTAAAAGAACAAGGAATTCTCAACAGCAGTGAAGAGTGGGTACCAAATCCAAGGTCAAGTAGTAAAATCAAGCATCGAGACAAAGTTTTACTTATCGAGTCACGTTGGAACCAAAATCTTAGTATAAAGATCTGAAGATTTTTCCACAAAGCCATAGATCATTATTGTAAAGGATAAGTTCCAAACCCCAAGTTAAGAAAAGCCACAGTTAAAACAAGCAAACAGCTAACCCCAAAGCATGAGGACCAATCCTTTCCCCCCTAAAGCAAGGATGAGTGATCACGGTACGGATCTCTATTCTCTAGAAGAGTTTCTATGCAAGGAGGAAATTGAATGGATCGACCTATAGTACTTCCAATTCGGGATCATCAATATTTCCTATTATGCCCTGGCCTTCTAGATAAGGAGAAAATACCACAGTGATAAGGTAGTTTCACTTGGTGTATGGACATAATGCCTTCCATGATCACACACTTTAATCCATAAATTCTGATTACATTGGTATTTCCTAGATAAAAATCAAACTTAACATGACAGATTCGCATATTTAGATTTACAACCATCTGGATATAAACAAAACCCGTGCATCATTTCGGTAAGCCTACCTTTTCATTCCCCATCTTTTCTTGACAAATAAGCTATGTCTCTCCAGAACAGTCACTCAAACTGCATCCAAGCACAATCCTGGTAATTCACTCAACAACAGTGCTTGACTAAATACACCTTCTCTAAGTCTGGCAAAAATATTTTAAATGCCAAAATAGGGTTTCAGCACCAGTGAAGTGGCTCCAGTAATAGACACATTTGATGAGTGGCTATTTCCCTAATCTATGTTACTTGGACTGCTGAGTCCCGGTAACATAGCCCCCAACCATAGGTGAATCCAAATCTCAGTCAAGACAACACTACAGCCTCAAGCACTTCATTATTTACCATAAGCAGTTTTAGTTTCCCTACAAGTTTCACATCGCTTAGTGTACAGAAGATGAATAGAGGCATTGATAAACTTGGAAAGCCACATAACAAGCAAACATGGATGAACTGCATGAGGGGAATTCTAAGTGCAAGTCCTTTCAAGGGACTTCTCATAGAATAGTCCTGGTCAAACATCCAATTTCATGTTACATAAGGCATAACCAGATCCTCGGCTTCAAGTATCCTATTGACCTAATGGTTGACATAATGAGCCCACTCATACATAACGGGTTGCTGAGTGACTAATTTTTAAGCTATCATCTGCTTGCAAAGGGTGCAAATTTTAGCTTCTCGGGGGTTCTTCCAACCCAGGGTAGGAAGAAAGAGAAGCACGCATATTTAGAAGCAAAAGGAACCAATAAGAAAACAAAAGAATGGGCAGGGTTGACAGGGTTGACATGACATGATGTCACACACCACATTCCTCCACAAGATTAAAATACTATCCAAGCATCATGTCAGACAAGCCAAGTCAAATGAAATGAAAGAGAATGCCAAGATGATGATGCTAGATGTATTTACTACCATAACTGTAAGCTGTTAAAAACATTTCAAGTATCAGAAAAAAGCCATTACAGAATTTACAATTCCCTGAAAATCCCGAGGAAAAGCATTACCTCAATAGTGACATCATGATCCAACTTCTCACTTGGGGCAGGTGTGTAATGCATAGGTTGGATCTGGCGATGTGGAACTAATTCTGAGTCCCAGGAGACAAAGTAGACATCTCCATCCAAATCACTCCCTGAACACTCATTTGGATGAGGCCTATTTCATTCCAGAAGCGCAATATGCATTAAGAAAGGGAAATTGTCTGAGATGAGAATCATTTAATACAGATCTATATTGTTTTCTGCTCTCTGCTTTAATCTATTAACAGTGGGTTTGACAGGATTAAAAGTAGCAAACTTAACCCAAAGTATGGGAAAAGGAATTTTTTGCCTTGACTTTTAGCTAGTAAAAATAAAGGGAAAATTATCAGTGTTCAACCAGAGCCAGAACTATCAGAAGCATAGAACAACAGCATAGTAGAGAATGCTTCTTAGCAAAGTCGCATCACATGTACACAAAATCTACACATGAGCCTTGGACTGGTAACTCAAACCACATGCAAGAAAGAGACAAACCACGAGCAAAATTAACAAGAATTCAAATCTAGCCACCAAATCGCGCTGGATAAACATTCAAGCATTTATTCTCAAAGCCTAAAGGTGATAGAGATGCAGACCCAAAACTATTTCTAAAGAAAAAATGTCAAAGTTATTGTTGGCTATGTAAAATGAGGAAAATATTAAATTGGGTTACACATCGGATCATTTACTTCAGACCTAGTACAAAAGTAATATCAGAAACTTTAGACCTTATTAATATGACTGAACCAAATCAAAACAATAGCCAAAGATCCACAACCAAAAGCAAAAACAAGTCCAAAATGGATCCATGACAAGTACCAGTGCAACTGAGGTCATCGCAAGCCAATACCAAGGCATGTTAGAGGCATACCTTTTTCCCTTTTGTGGAAAAACAACACAATCCACCATATGATGTAAAGCTGGAACGTCTATAGCAGTTAGAACACGCACATCACCTGGATGTAAGCAAGGATTCTTCGCAACAACTACCTTTCCCCGTACAACAAAGCTTTGATCTGAGTCAGTACCAATGAACATGATTGACTCATCCCACATCTGTCCTCTTTTACCGGAATACTGCACAAACACCTGACCATATTCCAATGTTTGGGTTTCATCAAGGCATCCCATCATTGATCTTCCTTTGGGAAGAAATATCCTTGTTTTGATCCGCAATTCGAACAATTTTGTTGCTCTGAATGTTCGCAGCATCATCGATAGAAATGGCTCTGCATCAGGCTTATAACCACACATCACCATTTCTTTGAGAATGTTAGCATTCTCACCAGGGGACATTAAATCTAGAGCCTCGTGTGCTTGTAAGGGATCAACTAAAATAGCATTTAGCTGATCCACAGCATCTTTTTGCTTTTTCTCAAACACGTGATCTGGAACGCCAAGTGTTGAGAGAAGAGTGATCAACTGGCGATTCAGAAAGCAGGGCTGATATTTGCTCCATGCCAAGACATTTAGCTTTGTGTCATCCGATTCGTACTTGGACATGCTCTTTCTAAGTGATAGTTTAACATACGATGTCGGATCAACAGCTACAACACCTTTATATCCTCCATAGTGAATTTGAAATGCAGAAGGAGTATAGCCCTTGAATCCACATTTTCTTGCAACTTTCCAAGCCAAATCTCCAGATATTTTCCCGATTCCATCAGAAAAGACATAATCTATATTCTCAACATATGATTTGACTTTAACATCCGGAATGACTTCAACTTCATGTCTACCTACATCGAGAGTTTCAGTAGATGAACTCAAGGATTGGCCAAGCCTTGAAGCATATTTTGCCACATTTCTTATTTGACTGAATTCACCCATCTTTGCCCTAATAGTTGCAGCAGTACACCCATTTGTTGGAGCAAACATCCAAGCAGAATTTTCGCGTAACTGACTGGATGAGAAGGCGAGAAATTCAAACTTCTTATCACCTATCCTTATGCCATTCTTGAGTGCAGAAAGGATTCTTTCATATATATCTGTCCTTCCATGTCTCGAAGCAGTGCGAGGAGATAAATCAGTAGAATGGATTTTATCCAAGTCCTCATCCACAAAAGAAATATGGATAAAATTGTCAATGTACTTAGAATAACTCCGCAACATATGATTTGAGATATTAATTTCTGGACCAAAAAAATACACCCTGCATGGTGTTATTTCCACCCTATGTACATAAACCAAGCCAGCATCTAACTTTATTGAAGATAGTTTTGTAGAGTGCTGGGAGGTGAGTTTTGTAGAATGCTGGGAGGTAAGATATTTCTTGTGCTGCTCAATGAGCCAATTTGAAGGCTCATAACAGCATTCTTTCAAATGGAACAGTTTGTCTAAGGCATATAGGATTATGTCCATGTCTATCCTCTGCAGATCAACCATTCGATAGAACGAAACACCAAGACAAGGTCCTGCTAGACAGCCATTCTGAACTAACAAATTTATCTTAAAGAGGATCTCATAAGGCAATTCAACTCCTCCGGGAGGGCCTACGATTGGAACTAGATCAACACCGCAGGAGAAGGGAAAACCATCTTCCACGGAAAATATGTCATTGGTTTCCTTATAATCGACAAAGTTCAAATGAAAATCTGGAAGCGAGCATTTAGAATGAATCTCCAAACATACAGCAGAAGACTGTCCAATGCAGGCTGATGAAGTAAAATCAGTTGCTCTCACCCACTGGTCATCAGAGCCATCTCTAAAAAAGTTGTTGACAGGACTGTCCAAAAAATTTTCTGAATGCTGATCAACTTTTTTCCAAATACAAGGAGCCCCGAACAGCTACCATCCACAAGAACAAAAGTCACAAATATCTATTAGGTCCTCCTCTATCATAAGAAGCATACAATGCAGAAAAGCATGCATGGTCGAGAGGTATGTACAAACAAAAGAAAATAGATAAAGGATCAGGTTTCTTTATCTCAGTAAAAGTGAAAGTTCAGGACCAAATCTGAAGCCCCAAAAATTGGCTCCTTATAAAGGAAGATCCATGATGTCCATCAATATATTTACCACCATGGAATACTTTCCACTACACCAAAAGTGTAAAGTTCTAAGTCTCTATAAAGGCTCTAAAACATTAAAAAGTTCCAAATTAGCCAGATGCCAGAATATGATCAGCAGATATAAAGTCTGATCTCTATTATTGAAGGGAAGCTGTGTACCCTGCAAAGCCTCCTGCTTAACCAACCTTGCCATAACCAGAAGATTTTTTTTTTTTTTGGGGAAAGCCATAACCAGAAGTTTGTAAAGAGCAATTTATAATATGAGAATCAGACAAGAGTCTTCATCTAACATTGACAGTAGCCTTAGAAGATTGGAATTTTTTAATACAACAAGATGCATGATTCCCAAAATCAAGAAACAACAACAACCTCATGAAAGATTATGATCATAAATCTCCAAGCTTTATCTTTTAAGAATGTTTCCTAAATCCTATCATGTCTTGTTGTGATTTTAACCGTGCCTCAGTAAGTTCTCAAATGCTGAGTTTCAGTTGGGAAATTATAAATCACGGAAATAATGGCATTCAATGTTGTAGAACTTGTGTACAAAATGCAATCAAGTCATAAACCTTTTGATTGTTGCAATCAAGTCCTCCTAGCAAAAACATTTTTAATTTCTCTTGTGTGGCAACCTGTCTCAAGTTACCAGGGATGCATTTCAGGATGAACGTAATTGTATTTTTTTGCAAAAGGTCTAAAATTTTGGTCACATAAATTTAAATGTTCAGAACATGCTTCATTGTAAACACAAGTTTTACCACTTCTAATACAATTTTCCCTGTCAATCAAATTCCATGCAACTAAGTACAAAGTAGCCCTTAATGTGATCTTCAATAGGTACAACATCACAGGCTTTTGCCCTAAAATCAAAATCACCCTTCTACTTTCTCTTTTCCGATTCAAATGCGTCCTTCGCTTTCTAAAATGTTCCATTGTTCCTCCCTCCATTATATGTTTTCCCTTGGCCACATGGATAGTCGGACTACTAAGTTGGATGTCAGAGCACACATGCCTCATGAATCACGAAATTCTTTTTCATGTGGGAACAATTCGGCACCACATCAGAAAACAGAAAAATTGAAGAAACCAAAAAGAGAGAGAGAGAAGAGCAGAGGCTCATGGCCATGGCCACTTGATCTGGAGCACGCAGCCATCACCACTCGAGCTTTTGGCCACCAAAGCCACTAGATCTAGAGCTAGCCAAATCTTAAGCTCGCATCCCTGGCCACCAGATCTGGAGCTTGCCATGGCAACTCGAGCTCGCGGCTGCCACAGCCACCAGATCTGGAGCTTGCCAAACCTCGAGCTCACAGCCATCATGGCTGCTCATGCACATTATTATTCCCAGATCTAGAGTTCGAGAAGGGTAGGAGATGGCAACCACTTAGTCATTGGTGTGTCAGTAGAACATGGTCTTGATTTCCAAACTAAGCCTATGACGAAAATTTCAGCCATATCTTTTCTAAAGAGCCCTCTGCCATCGTCTCTCTCTTAATCAACAAAGTTATTATTGTCTGTGCCTCTCTTCAACATACATCTTACTGGTCCAATTCTTTTAGTAATTCCTTGCAGACTGTAAATACTGGAGCTCATCATTCACTCCCACAATCATACTAGCTTGACCCTTATTTGCAACCTAGCCCAATGATCCTTTGGGTTCCAAAATGATTAGACAAGGGGCTAAACCAGAATCCCTTTCCTAGTCCCAACCAGAGCCAACCAATAATGTTTGGAGTTTTGCCTGTCATTTCTCTGGTAAGGTAAGGTCTTGGCAAGCTATCTATGTTCACGATAGATTTGATCCAGGCAGAAATACCATGAAGTTAAAACATCTCTATTCCCGGGGGAACCGGTAAATACTTCTGCTCATTTAGAGAGCTAAAAATCAAATCCCAACAATATGGGAAAGAATGTAGTACGAAGAATTCTAATGTTCATTGGAATTAGGAGATCACACACAAAATGATGTGCAATCAAATGTAAAACCAAATATGCATTGTAGGATAAATCGCAATATTAGCACAAAATAGTAAATCAGTCTCCCGTAATCTGAATGAAGTCCACTCACCTGAATCACAAGATACATTCTTTTATGGCCTCTTGTACGGTGTAGCTCAATCTGCCAGATATTTTCATAGGATAACTCGAGCTTATACTCCATATTGTAATGAGACAAAAGGAAGCAGAATTTTCTCGGCCCAATCCCAAAATTTACAGAGACATTCATCCCTTTCCACAGACTAGAGAACCTTGTAGTTGATACCTGGCAACCAAAATGCAAAGCAATACCTTCCATTGAATTCGAAAGGGTTCTTGGCTTCTGTACAATATCATGCTCAACCCTACGAGCAGTGAGAGAAGATTGCCCATACCGCAAGCTTTTTCGAAAAGCCAATAAAATGATCCTCTCAGCATATTCAGCGTCCATAAATTGAACTATAGCATATGATCGAACCCCACGTTTGTCTTGTCTAACTTTGATGGCATAAATAGAACCACTGCCAGTCCAATGCTCCAGGAATCCCCTGACTGTATCTACAGTCACTAATGAAGGGAATCCGTGTACGATTATAGTCTTACCCATTCAACTGATGCAAACTTTATAGCACTCTGTTACACCATATCAAGGACGTCACCAGCAATGACAGAAGAACGCCAGCCTAGGGCCTTTGAAAAGCACATGCACCATTCAAATCCAAGAGTGAAGTTTGCAACCCTGAAAGGGGAATTACAGGAAACAAGAAAGTTTATATAAACTGACGGGTTGCCTCATCAATGATCATCAAATGAACACTTGATTGCTCCATGTGAAAAGCACTCGAGAAAACTCTTTCAAGCATAATGGGTTTCAATCAGCACGGTTCACATTAAGCTAAAGAGTGACCAGCGTCAGAAAACATCAAAACGGCCTCCAAGTTTAGGCAACCATATCAACACATGACAGTTATGGACTCTAATACTTCCCACATGTCCATACTACTACGTTAAATTGCAACAAAGATTCTTAGATTCACCACGATACGCTGCTTGAAAAATTCCTCCGGAGCCAATGTTAATGTTTTCTAGTTGCTCTTTCGTGCTTCTCAAATGTCCAGAGTTTTTCTTTTCCAATCACTCGAACCAAACAAAAAAAAAAAAATTCCAAGAGTTGCACATGAAAGGACGACGATCACCTGACTTTTCCAATCACATGCTTCCCCGTTCTTATATTTTCTTACCCCCTATTTCCTCCTTCAAGGAACTTGCCCGAAACCAAACCCGACACACGAAAGGACGACGATCATGGGAGCACCAACCCCGATTCCCAAGCTCCATCTCACTCCATGAAGCAAATTCCACGGAATGCAGCTTCTCCGAGACCAAACCCCAGAAAACCGCGAGATCCACACATGGTCGCAAACGATCGTCACACGGAGTTCACACTCTCGAATGTAAAGCCGCAGTACAGCAAGAAAAGAACAAAATAGCAAAACGGGGATCGTCAAAGACCCAAACTTGACTGACAGAGAAGAAGAAGAAGAGGCGCACTTACCTCGAAGAGCTCGCTTAGCAGTGAGGGAATGAAGGGTCTGTCTCTGCGGTGAGAGGGAGTGTAGAAAAGAGAGTGGCAGAGAAGAGAGAGCGTCTCCTCCGTCGTCGTCAACGCCGAGTCAACCACTCAGTCGAAATCAATCTCACTCAGTCACTACTACAAGGGAAAGAGATGGAGAAAAGCCAGGATTCCCTCCTCCGCGGGCCATGTTCGCGGACGAATGGGAACGTGACGATCTGCATGGGCGAAATTGTGCTTGCTTGTTAAGGAAGGCAGCTCTTGCCACGCACTTAGAGAATATTGCCGTACTGCCAACACTGCTCGTACGCTTCTTCTCTTTTATTCTTCCTTTCCAACAGTGGGACGCTTTTGGGCAGGTCCACCTAAATCAATTTGTAATAAAAATCATAGAGGCTCCATTTCTTTAACCGAAATATATAAGATATCATTTTTATCGCCTCTAAAAATAAATGAATAATTTTTTTTTATCATTCACGTAAATATTTAGACATAAATTATTATCAACAATGATATCATTTTCTATGTATTAATTAATTTAAGTGAAATAACCAATTATTTTTGAAAATAAATTTCGAAATTATTCATTTTTCGCGAATAGATAAAGTCGAAAATCCCAAATCATGCTGCCTTGTTTGATAACCTCGCGAGATTAAATGGATATCGGAGAAAATGAGACTAAAAATCCCAAACCATGCTCACTTGGGTTAAGAGTAAGCAATTTCAAGTTTCTTCCAAGTTTCATCTGTAATTTATGTGTCGGAATCAGTTTCCTCATACTTTGGAACTTGGATAAAAGGCTAAGAATACGTTCCTAAGGGCTATTCTTCGACCCAAATTTTTTCGGAAACTGAGTCAGACCTATGATTTTGAGTGAGGTTTTAGGTGTGTTCTTGTGCGTTTTGATCTTTCCTCTTTGGTTCACGTTATTCCTCGTATGTAGTAGAGCGCACCCATGTGCAGGTTTTGTTGTTGGTGTCGCTCGAGACCCGAGCTTGAAGGCCACAAAGGCGCTCCTAAGGCTGTTCTGTGATTCTTGCCGCCAACCGGGTGTGTCAAAAGTCCCCAAAGAAGGGTAATTGAGGCTTGGAACGGCACCGTTTTTGTGGGGGTGGTCCGGGTTGGGCCTTGGACCCGGCCCGATCCGACTTTTTGCACACACAAAAAAGACAAAAAAAATCACAAAAAATTAAATAAAATAAAAATCTCCGAAAAAAGGGAAGATTATGGAAAACTCAAAGATGACTTTTTATTGCATATTTTTGGCCTAATTAGTACCTTTAGACATTTATTTTGTGATGGAGGGTGATCGATGTTCATTCCGATCCGATTTGTTGTATGCCCGACCTGGTCTCGGGTTCTTATTTCAGCTTGTAATTAAATACCTGATAGCTGGGATTTTTCATTTATTGCTTTAGAATAGCTTCTTCTTCTTTCTTTTTTTTACCCTCTTTATTTCTTTGAATGCTTTAGGAGCTTTTCTCTTTTCTAGGATTGCAAACTTAGAAAATACCATGAAATAAACCCCTACAAGAACACTTAGCATAGAATATTTTTGGGATTTAAAAGAAATTGAACCTCGCATGATCACATTAGGTAACAAACAACCTCACTATAACGGCAAGGACTCTTGTGGAAATATTAGTGTCGCCAAATCCTCAAACCCAAAATCTGTGCTTGCGTAGAATCGAACGATTTTTCCCGACCGCTCGGTAAGGTTTCTGATTTACTTTTCTTAAAGATCGATGGCGATTCCATTTGCATATATACATACATACCGCTTGATCATACTAAGATCAAAATCGATATCTCCTGCCACGACTTGATATGGGCTTAGGAAGGCCCGAGCCAAAGCCCCTCTTCGAGACTTGATAATCCATTAGCCCACCCTCGATATGTAGAGATTTAGGTGGATCGCGACAATTCTCGTCCCTTGTCTTTTGACACACAGGCTCCATTGGGTGGACTTCAATTGAAATGAAGTAGGGTCCTTTGCTTCTTCTTCTCTTCCCCACCACCAATAGTCCCTGTTTTGTGGAACTTTGTGGGTGCGTCTTTCTTGGTAAAAGACGAGTCATTGCACTTAGCTTCAAGGCAGAGACTTTGATGACAAATCAGATGATCGATCTTGTGTGTTCACAAGCATAAAGTAGGAGAAATCACTGAGTCAGTCCGAATGCAGAACACGCACAAGTCCTCAGCCCTTTCTTGTCTGGATCGAAGGGTGACCCAAGTTATTGATGTGATAAGATACATTCTGGGCCTCTTAGGATTCTTATATGTCCAGTGTTCATGTAGTTGCGTAGTTGAAGGCCTTTTCTTTTTTGTTTTCTTCTTTTTGGCCTTTCTTCTCTTGTTTTCCGGTCAAGTGGATATGAATGCTTGACTGCTAAAGGTGTTGGTCAAGTCGAGGCAGCAAACTGGCCTTGACCACCAAAAGCTTCCACCAAAAAAAGGCAGAAAGTTTACGCGGAGGAATTCAACATCATCCTCCAGTCTATCTTCAGAGATCCAAACTAGCAAAAACAAAACGTTAAGGGTTAATCACAACTTAGCTGACGCAAAGCTTCAATTTGCCACGGACGTATGTCCTGAATATTATCTATTCGGCCGCAAACTAATACCACGTTACCGTCAATTCTAGTGAAAGCAAAACCAAGTGCATGAGACACCTTTTGAGTATAGAGTTTTGAGAATCCACGTCAGGGTATGTGGGAAGTAATCCTGGCGTCCATCCACAATCCAGTCTTAAAGAATTAAGCATCATGATGCAGGTGTTCAAAGACGGCCATGGAAGAACTTGAGATAGACCACCAAAGTCTGCATCGGATCACTAATTTGAGTTAGATCACCAATTTTGTGTTTAGGAAATAGAACTGCATAAGGTGAAGACATCACCCTCAAGAAAAGCAAAACTGATTACCAGTTCTTGATTAGATCCTGCAAGTTCTTCAATTGTGTCATCTTATATCAGGTTGACGAGAGAAGATGGAAAAATACAGAATCCTAGCAGTCACCCATTCGCATTGACACCAACTTCATGGGCATCAAAATCCCCGCAGTGTGTGCACGCCCCGGACCCATCGGACGCGCAATATCCCGCCTCCTGTCAATTCCCTCATCGCCTGGCAATACTAGCGACGACCCAGGACTCGTCGCGGCCAAACGATGGCTAGCAAATGCGACAGCGGAAACGCATAACCCCTGACAAACACACATGTGGGGTAGAGAGATAGAGAAAACTTAATTTACATATAATAGTAAGAGTTCTGTACAACCTGGGAGGAAGACTATCACCTGAACCACAAAACCCGAGTTGGCCACTAACAAAAGGAATAGGCCAAACCAAAAAGTTACTAGTCTCCATCTAGGCATCATCAGGACTATTCGTCCTTTAGCAAGGACTACTCCTCCGGATCAAACTCCTCAGATATTAGAGAATAATCAGGTCTATGATCGAGGATCTGAAATGGCGATCAGCAAAAAATATGTGAGTCGAAACTCAGTGAACACACATCTAGACTTAATTTAGAATGAAGCATATACCTCAAACCAGAAATTTAAATCATCATATGCGTGTTACGACTTCAAATCAAACAGATGCAAATGCAGATGCTCATTGGTTCTCTTAGGGTCACCGGTGGCTCACTAGTTCTTCCGGACCGAACTCCACCGGTGGCTCAATAGCACTCCCGGTCCCGGCCACGTCGTGGATGTCTCAGGCCTGTGCCTCAACCCGTGTCTAATCACACCGAAGTTGGCACCCTTATCTCTCCAGCTACCCCGTGCCGAGCACGTTCAGGCGCAAGTGCAAGACCATGGCTCAATTAGTACTGCGATCGGCACCTCTTTATCATCCCGCATTTCTGGTGGCCCCCTAGACACTGCCGGGCCGTCCCGCACGGTTCTACGCACTCCGCCAAACGCACATGTCTCATGCCAGTATGCAGATTAATGATGAACATCACAGAATTCTCAATTGGCCGATCCCATAAACGCTCATGCAAGTCAACTTTGCCACATGCATTTCTCAAGGTTATTCATCGGAGTACACAATTCAACTCAAAATAAATCAAATATAATAACCAGGCACTTCGCGTTGCAAAAACTCACATTCTAGGACCGGTTTCCATTCTAAGTCACCTAGGCACAAAGGCAAGCAATCTGGCACACAGGGCAATTTCTAGAATTCGTAAAAATCACTAATATTACTCTTGTGGCTAGTAGCAATTTATCGATACTCTACGTTCAAGGAATTTAATATTTTTCGACATAAAATTTTCCCTACTAGTACCTAGTATACCCGACATTCTAAGTCAAGTCTAGAAATGTGCTCACCTAAAAATCCAAGTTTGAGCTCGAGCCACGGACAACGATGATCGAGTTTCAAGCAAAGCAACTTCAGCCGAGAGGGTGAGGAATTAGCGACAAACAAACACGGGCAAATCAAGGTCAACTTTAAATCAAAACTGGAAATTTTCCAAGAGATTTTTCGCTGATCTGTTTCCAGAATATCGAAGTTTGAAGTCTTACGAGTACACATGCGAAAACGGAGCTCGATTCGAACGTCGGACGACCCGAACGAGCCGATTTCCTCCGGGCGCGCGTGCTGGACGCGGGAAACCGAGAGGAAGTTCAAGAGAATCCAGTAGCAGTCCACGAGCAGGAGACAATCAAAGAGCAAGTGACCAAGAAGAAAATAGTGGCTGCAGCAAATGTTGAAGAAGAAAGAGTAGCAAGCTCAGCCGAGAGAAGACGCAGTTCCACCGAAGAAAAGAAGACAATGCAACAGAAATTTCCAGCAACTCACCGCAACAAAAGGAAGAAGAATGGAGCAGAAACAACAACAAAATTCCAGCAAGCAGCCAAGAAGAATTGCAGCTGACCAGTAGCCGAGAGATGGAGTCCAACAGCGCAGCAAAAAGGAAGAAGAAAGGCGCGGCAGATTTTTGTGCAGCTGAGGAACAAGTGAAAAAGAAGATAAGGAAGCCCAAGCCAGCTGCAATTACGTGAACAGCAAGTGGAGAAGAATAGTTGACTTCTAATCATGAGGTTTGTCTCATTTGCATGGGGAGATGTTCAGCTGAGGTAGTGGAGCAGTGCAGCAGCAAGTTTAGCCAAAGGAAGAGCTCCAGCTTAGCTGCAAATTGGAGTGGACAATTAAGAGGCTCGTGGGTTGATTAGCCGGCAGGAGGAAAAGGAGATGAGACCAAGAGAGGGGTCCACAAGCTTTAAGTTTTCTTGTCCTCACGTACACAAATTGGGGGGAGGGGGGACGTCACAAGTTGGTTTTTAGCGTAAAAGAATCTAGTTTCATGGTCAACTGTTCACAGTCAACGTTGTACTCCCAAATGTTTCAGTTTCCTACACCGGTTGGTTATTACCATAAAAGAATCTAGTTTCATGGTCAATAGTTCACAACAATGGGCTAGTTGTTGGCATATGAAGCCAATGAGTTATGAACCAATTAGGATGGAGATCACTAAGAGAGAGACCAAACTCGAGCTCCCCCTCCCTCTTAACGATCTCCCCGATGAAGGTATCAGATTTCTGCTGCGTGCTCTCGATACAAAACAATGTGGACTTTTAGACCAATTTACACACTTTTTTATGAATGGATAATGATTGATATACATAAATGTTGAGTTCTTGATTTGTACACGTTATATATGGCAAATCAATGAATACTACAGGGAGGTTTAGAGGAGACGTGAAGACTCATATCAGCTTTCAGCTGATCGTCAAGAAAATGGGTACAAGGAAAGTTTCTTGTCTGCCCATCATACAAACCTCGTGTGCTTCGACCATCACATCACATGAATTTGATATTCTACGGAAGTGTTCCACAAGCGGCTCAAATATGACTCGACGGGTTTTTTTTCATCATTGATCCTGCCGGACGAATATGACATTTTGGGAAGCTGACCAGCTATCGTGTTTTAGGTGGTACACGAAGCATGAATCGGACGCTCCAAAACAGATGGACATCAAAGAATTCAGCAATAAAATGAGAAAGACAAGTGGGAGGGTCAAGAAAAGTGGGAATAAGATGGATTTGGTTTTGAAAGAGTAAAGCAATGCACATACTCTTGCCCTGACCGGAGTTTGGTGTGGGAAGAGTTGATCTATGAGTCTACTTTAATGTTTACAACATCACTCAAGGCTATTGAATTTAGCTTTTCTAATATCACTGACAGTGATATTCCGAGAACCTCAGTTTGACATTTCACTCTTCTTGATTTGTGCCGTACTTTAGACCCATCTTCCTACTCTGGCTTAATATACAGATTACGAGGAAAAGGAAGTCAGGTGCGTGAGGCTTCAACATAATGCAAGCTCCTTTCTCTACCTGCTTTTACTGTTCTATCATCTTTGTGTCGTTCGTGGCGGGCTTGTCATTTGGAGCTGACTCCTTGAGTTCGGGCCAGTCTATGAAAGATGGAGAGACACTGGTTTCTTCAGGCCAAAGCTTTGAGCTTGGCTTCTTCTCTCCTGGAAGCTCCAAGAACAGGTACTTGGGGATATGGTACAAGATCACTCCTGAAACAGTAGTTTGGGTGGCAAATGGGGACAACCCGCTAACCGATTCGAGTGGTGTTCTCACGTTTGGCCATGACGGGAAACTAGCTCTTCTGAACCAATCGAAGAGTGTTGTTTGGTCTTCGAATTCGTCTGGGGTTCTAACCAATCCTGTTGCGCGGCTTCTGGAGTCTGGAAACCTTGTTCATTGGGATAATATCAGTTCAGATCCCAGTGATGCCTATTCGTGGCAAAGCTTTGATTACCCATCCGACACGCTTTTATCTGGTATGAAACTGGGGTTGAACTTGAGAACTCGTTTCAAATGGTATCTGACCGCGTGGAAGAGCGTGGATGACCCTTCCCCTAGCGACTACACCTGTAGATTAGACGATCAAGGGCTGCCACAAGTTGTTATCCTCAAGAATGGTTCGACAAGGATATATCGGAGTGGCATGTGGAATGGACTCCAGTTCAGCGGTCTGTCGGTGGCTGCGAATTCCATCTCGAGGCAAATGTTGGTTGACAACCAAACGGATGTCTATTTCGCTTATCAAGCTCTGGATGATGGAATTATCACCAGACTCAGTCTGAATGAGTCCGGGTCATTACAACGACTTGCGAGGACGAAAGATAGTGCTAGTTGGATTGTCATGTACACGCATCCCAATGATCCATGCGACAACTATGCATTATGCGGAGCGAATGGTTTCTGCAGAAGTAACAGCTATTCGAGATGCCAGTGCTTGCAGGGTTTCATACCCAAGTCACCGGAAGAATGGCAAATGCTCGATTTTTCTGGTGGCTGCATGAGGAAGGTGCCCGTAAATTGTTCAAAAGGAGAAGGGTTTTTCAAACTTTCGAGGGTGAAGCTGCCTGATCTGGTTGACTACTCATTGAACAAGAGCATGAGCCTCGAGGAATGCAAGGTCGAGTGCTTAAAGAATTGTTCTTGTACTGCTTGTGCTAATTCAGATGTTAGAGGAGGAGGGAGGGGGTGCCTCATGTGGTTCGCGGAACTAATCGATATTCGTCACTTCGAAGATGCTTCTTATGAGCAGTATCTATACATACGTCTGTCAGCATCAGAATTAGGTACGAAAATCTCATTACTGGTTGAGCTATTGCTATGACGTATGGCTTTCTTCCTAATGTCATGTGAAGCGCAAATACGTACTTCTCTTTTTATTGAAGCTTCTCTAGTACAAATTTTAACAGGCCAAATAGAAAATTGGGTTAACTCAGCTAATGCTACACAATATAAATTGAAGATATGTGTAGTCATTATCCTTTGCTATTCCAGATTCTTTTCGAGATCTGACCAAGAAGAGAAAGCTGGTCACCACTGCTGTAGCTTCAGCCATTTCTGGATTGCTGTTGCTGGGCATTACCCTTGGGATTACAATCTGGAAGAGAGGAATGAAAAGAGGAGGTAACAAAGTTTGTAGCCGCATAATGAGCCAGTTTATTTCTCTCAACTATATACAAGTTCTACTGATGGCAATGATTGTGTTTCTAGGCTTCTTGAGGAATGACATTGACTTACCGCTTTTCGATCTTGATACCCTTACTGTTGCTACTAACAATTTCTCTCCGAGAAATTTGATTGGAGCTGGAGGCTTTGGTTCAGTCTACAAGGTAACATGATCCGTGCGACAATAAATTCAGTTTATACAAGAAGATGGTCTATTCTGAAAGCAAATTATGCAGGGAACTCTTTCCACAGACCAAGAAATAGCGGTGAAAAGGTTGTCAAAGGATTCTGGGCAAGGACTTGAAGAGTTTAGGAATGAAGTAGCCCTGATTGCCAGACTTCAACACAGGAATCTCGTCAGCCTTCTTGGCTGTTGCATTGACAGAGACGAAAGATTGTTGATTTACGAATACATGCCGAATAAAAGCTTGAATAACTTTATCTTTGGTCAGTGCCTCTGAATTCTTTGTGTGG